>BRDA01032395.1:0-19773 GCA_036984385.1 Crenuchus spilurus | reverse complement strand
AGAACTCAAAAGGAGTTACTGATGCACGTTAAATCCCGCAAGTAACGTTACTTCGGTCATGTGATGAGGCAGCACATGAGAGCATTGAAGGAAGTGTTATGACTGGACTTGTGGAGGGAGTCCGAAGACGTGGAAGACCAAGAATAACCTGGATGGATAACATCAAGACGTGGACTAGATTATCAGATGCTAGCCTGCTACAAGCAACCAGAGACAGATGGCATTGGAGAGAAGTGACTCCTCTGTGCAGCCTACCATCGCGAAGCAATGACGTCGTGTGACATGACATGACATATCAATTTTATATAACAGTTTATGTATGCATAAAAGTATCAAAAATGGAAAAAAAATATGATCTTCATTTCGTCATCATTTTTTGTCTTCTGAAGGCAGAAAAATGTTTGAATCTGCTGAATCTGTTCTATAGGCTGAGAATGGAGGTGAGTGTGTGCTGGGGAGGGGGGACAAAAAGTGAAGCTCACTTCTTGAAAGTGCAAGTTTTGTGATATAAAATGCACCATTTTTATTATAGTTTGAGTTTCTCAATTTTACCTTTATATGTTATTTTTGCATTATTTGTCCTTTGAATCTTTCACACTCTATGAATGGCCTGTAATGTGTCTAATTATGTACATAAACTCAATTTAAAGAGTTGTGTAGCTAAAACAAAGACCCCAATGGTCACACCCGCTTTTGTTGTAAATAGTTTCATTTTATCTGAATTTTGCATTTAAATATTTACATTTGGAACCTGTGTTTCTATGCTTTAAAATGCTTCAGTGAACATGTTTCTATAAAATCTAATATAATTTTAGTGTGACTGATACCCTAACTAGGATTAAATGGAAGTTGGATTTTAATGTTCTGTGTGTATCAATATGTTAACAAAATTTGTTAAACATTGGTTTGACAAGCAGTATATAATGTGCTATATATTAAAATGTCTGAAATAACACCAGACTGCTAAGGCATAACCTTGTAACTCCAGTTCTAAACTACTTCTAAGTAAAATTTGGACTGTATATGCCTTGGCATATCGATTACGCCTGGTGTAATCGGAAAAAATATAAATACAATTCATTTAATAGGTACGGTACATCTACCTACACATACACCTACTAAACTATGTTTTTATCATAAATATATGCCACATATATGCACCGTTTAAGAATACACTTCTAGCTCATCTATTGTTAGGCACAGTGCATATGTTTCTCTATGTGTCTGCTCAGATGTAGAATATCGTCCATAAGTAAAAAAACTGCACCAGTGAGATGGACTGGTCTGTGAAGCTCTCTTCCTACTGAAGTCAAAAGCAAGAGGTCCTTCAGGCTTCACTGTCATGAAGTGCATTACTTCACCAAGAGGAGGAAAAGAGGCCAGGAAGTGAGCCTTTTAACTCTCATCTAAGATGCATGGGCCAATCTGTCGGTTCAGGTCCATTTAGCTAGCCCCACTTTCTCCACAAGCATGGTGCTGAAGAAGCAGTGGAGACAGCTGTTCTTTCATTTTTTTCTCCGGCTTCCTTTCTTCATAGTCGCACAAAATTTCAAAATGCTTACCAGGCTCTTGCTTCATTTGGCAGGCGCTGAACAGACCTAATGCAGTTGGAGGCACATTTAGCCCCCTGGAGGACTTTGTGGGGGTGGGTAGGGTGGGAGGTGAAGAACATTGTGTTTGTGCTGGAATACTGGTAACTTGGTCTACATCAGTGACTGTTTGAGTTTGGGAAAAGGCTTTGGAGGACATTGTTAGTTATTGGCAGCACACCTGAACAAAACTCAGGGACGTTGTCAGCTGCAGTTTTTCATAGGCTAATATTATGGGATGTGGTCAACTTTATAATATCCAAACTATGTTGCTTCCATATTTCAAGTCATAATTTGAATGTGTTTTCATAAAGCAGTCAAAGAGATTTGGAATACCAATTTGTTTGACCACAGAACACATTTCCACGGTCTATCATAGATCCCTCAGAGTCCAGAACAGAGCTGCTTCTAAACATAGCAAACATAAGGCTTCTTTTTTTGCACAGTAAGGTTTTAAGTGACATTTGTGTATGCAACTCTGTATTGTAGTGCTTGAAAAAGATTTGTCAAAGTAATCTCTTGCCCATGTGGTTATATCAGCTATTGGTTAATGATGGTTCTTGATGGGATTGGAGATCACGGCTAGTTCAGCTAGTTCTTGCACCCTATCCATTTATGTACTGAAACTCCTCCAGATTCCTTTAATTGTTTATTAATTTTATGCACTGTAGAGGGAGAAAAATGCAAATCCCTTCCAATCTTTATTTGAGGAACATTGTTTTTAAACATGTCAATAATTGAATTATGCATTTTTTGACAAACTGGAGATCAAAATGAGATTTGCTCCTCAAAGACTCTTTCATGGATGCTGCTTTTGTAACAAATCATAATTACAGTCGCCTGTTTGAAAACTTGTTTTGGAATGTGGCAGGTCTGAAATGCAGGAATGGATGTCTATTAACAAATAAAATTTAATTGACCAGGCAAAACATTCAGTATCTTGGGTATACTGTCTGCAATTAAATTATTCTCCATGTGTTTCTTTGTTTATTTGCATTTTGCAGGGTTTATTTTTCAAATATATATAGCTTGAATCAAAATATATTTTTCATATTTGTGAGAGGAGCTTAAATAAGCAGAGACATGGTTTTTGAGAGCAAGTCAGACTACAGCTGCACAGTTTTTTTTCTAAAAACTAATGAGCAGTGTGTAACCAACACCTCTGTTTATTCAGTTCTGAGCTCAAAAGTCTTGGCTAGAAATGTTTAGAGTGTTTTTTCACAATATATCAGCACATCTGAAAATAGGTTTTGGAAAGTCTAAGTTTAGAGCAAATTTAATCAAAATATAGATTTATGACACTCTTACTGTTTTGACACTGTTGTTGCTGAATCTGTGCTGAACAAAAGCCTGTGTAACACTTTGAAAGAAAATAATTTTAGATGAGTGTAATTTGTGGAAAAAGTCAAGGTATGTTGGACTACATCAGAGTGTCTAAAATACCCTCAGACTCCAGAGCGTTAACTGTAAAATGATGTTTGCACAGCAATGAGTTTTTGTTGCTCCTCAGAAAATACTACAATTTTATTAGCTGATGGCAGTGCATCACCAAAAGTGGTTGAGCTACCTTCCACCTGCCTCACATTGAAAATAAACAGGGGACACATGAATGTTGTGTGCAGAGTGAAAACCCCTTAAACAGATTTGTTGAGCAGTTTTACCTTGTGCTCCAGAGGTTTTGCTGTTACCTCCAGTTGCTCCAGATCCTTGCCTCTGGAAAAGAGAGGGGAAAAAATGAACACAGTGATCAGGGTACTACAGTAAATTTGGGGTAATTTGATATTACAATAGTCCATGCTTTGATGCCTTTTCTATTTGCTCCTGTTAGACTAGCTGATAATCTCACATGAATAAAAATAACCAACTCAAACGAAACCAATCTGTTAATTAACCCAAGATCAGAAGTGTTAGGAATACACACTGTTGCCTTTTGTATATAGTCACAAAAATGCCTACTTATACTTAGATGCTGGTACGATTCTTTGACAAGCCAGAAGAGAGTTTATCTGACTGAGATTGGGTGGGTCCAATATTTTGACATAAGCAAAATAAAATAAAATAAAGTAAAAATTACCCAAATAACTGCTTAGTTAGCATTTCAAAACATTGAAAAAAATACTATTCCGTTGCTACATTTTGTGACTGTGACTGAGGTAATGAAAACATATCAGTGTACCCTATACTCTAAGTGACAAATTTAAAAATGGTCTTAAAAATATTTTACTATTATAAATATATAAATACATATACGTTGTATAAATTATACAAAGTATCTTTGTATACAGTATACTACTACAACACTGGTATTTAGTACTGTTTTCCATTGGTAGTTATGATAATACAACCACAATTAGATGGAATTCAGTTTAAACATTTTTAATTACTGTCACAGTATGTAGAAAAAAATCTTTTAAACTCATTTAAAGTTTGGTTTGAACAAAATGTTTCAATAAGCTACAAATTAGCTCTCTGCTGATGTCTGGAAACCTATGGGAGACATTAATGCTACTTGTTCGTACACTGTAAAAAGGACACTAGAGTTCACCCAACTCAAAGCAGCTTTACAGATGACCCAGTAATACAGTACCAGACAAAAGTTTGGACACACTTTCTGGACATTCAGTGGTTTTTCATGATTTAAAAATGCTCTGCATTGTACTAAAGTCTTCCAAACTATGCAGAAATACATATGGAATTATTTAGTAAACAAAATGTGTTCAACAAACCAAAATGTGTTATATATTTTAAGTTAGGGTTGCCATGATTAGTCGACTAGTCACGATTATGACGACTAACACAATAGTCGATGCGTCGTTTTTTTTTTTACTTTCTTTTTCTCTCCAAACTGCTGCGTCTGCCTTTCTGTCCTTGACGCACATATGCAGTAGTGGTAAGCAGGGTAGACCATGGATGACGTCACAGGACGTTATACAGACAGGCTCATCATGGCTACCCGGCAACGGAGCTCAAAAAAGTGGGATCAGTTTAAGAAAATGAAAGAGAAACGTGTGCAATGCAATATCTGCAAGGCAGAACTTGCCTTTCACGGCACCACAGCTGCGATGCACAAGCACCTGAAAAGGAAGCTGTTGTGGCTGATTGTGACAATAATGAAGAGGGACCGTCATCTCGGTAAGCTAAATTGCTAGTTAGCTGCTAAACAGAGTGTAAACAGAGAGTTAACTTGCTGCTTACTCATATTTATAGCTGTAAAAGTTAACATTAGTGATGACGATTTGATTCATTAGCCTTAGCACACATTCATGTGTTTTCTGTAACGTTATAACAGTCATGTGTCTGAATAGCAATGCTAATATTTTCTAATGTTACGATTCAGTGCTACGTTTACACTTTATGCTAAACAGTTAAATAATTGTTTGTTGCAACAAGCTGCATATTTCATTAAAGGTTTAATGAACTATGATCTTAATTGTTTTTATTTTTAGTTAGCATATAGCTGAAATCTAATGACGGTTATATAATAGCAGCTGCATTCTAGTGCGATAAGCTGTATGTTTTATATTCAATGATCCTATTAGTCGACTAATCTTTAAAAAATAATCGGTGATTAGTCGACTATAAAAATAATCGTTTGTGGCAGCCCTACTTTAAGTAGACACCTCTTGCTTAGATGACAGCTTGTTCTCAGTCAGCTTTATGAGGTAGTCACCTGGAATGGCTTTCAGTTAACAGCTGTGTCTTGTCAAGAGTTCATGACTTGCATTCCTTGCCTCTTAATCGGTTTGCGACATCAGTTGTGTGTTTGCTTTGAAGAATATTGTAAAAAGATCTGTGATTAAATGTTACAATCGTACATAAGTGCATGTCCTTGGTATTACTTTATGCAAAACGCTGGGATTAGAATAGTGGAGCATCAGCTTTAGAGACATGCATCTGTGTTCTCTTAGCTTTTAAAACACTGTCCAGGACAGATGGAGTTTGGAAGGGTAAAAGCAGGACAGTAGCCCACAAATTTCATTCTCTCTCTCTCTCTCTACAACAGAGATTAAGGAGGTCTATTCTTAGAATAATACAACACTCATCTAATATGACAGTGAGGGAACGTATGGCTGAAATGGCTGTAAAGGACACATACTATTGGTTAAAAGGTTCTCATTTACAGAAACGTCTGCATATTGCATTCTAAAGGAAAATGAAGATGTTAGAGGATGGATTTCACTTCCTATTAAGCATGTGTAGTGGATGAATAGTTTAAAAGACATACAGTAGATGTAGTCCTACAATGTAATTATATTCAATGAGCTTGTTGGTGTTTTGCCAATATGCATTTAAATTTTTTTTTTAATTTCCATTTAGTTAGCGATATTAAAAAATCTAAAAAATCTAAAAAAGTCTAATAATGACATTCTCAGAATAAAGAAAACAGAACAGGTCTACCCAATGGTCAGTACTAAAAGAATGGTTTATTATATTTTGGCTGTGATTTGCCCAAATGAGGTACAAATGATTTATGATAAGCATAAATTAAAACTATATTGTAATGCATACTCAATCCTGAGTCTTCACATACATGAATTATATGATTGATCCTATACTGTGTATTACTGTGTAGGAGGATGATGATGCATCTAAACCAAATCAATGACCCTACGTAATAGAGTGAAAGATGATGAGCTTTTACATGTCCAGGTGGCTCCTGCTTGTTATTCTAATTTAACACCTACATTGCTTTTATAATTAATGTCCCTGTGGCCGCACCCGGAATTGCTTTTGTATCCCATTAATCTTGTGCGAGACAATAAATAGCTTCTTGTATTCAATCTATGTTCAATAGAGAACGCAGAGAAAACCAATTCCAATATTCTTTCTTGTCGTGAGGCATTATATCTAAATTCATTGTGTAAGCACATGATTTAAAAGCAATGAGTTCCAGGAATGCAGTGCAGATAAGAGTAAAGAAAGGGCAAATACACATTTTATGGATGCTTGCTGTAGTAGAAGCTTATCATTTTCCTGATTTTCTTTTCAGTCTTCTCTAATTGGCTTTTACATACTTCATTAAATCCTGAGATTTGTTTTGGTTTTCTGTATGTACAGAATTTTTCTGTACGTTCAATATTCTATAAAAATTAAAACTGCTGGCAGGCCATTAGAGTAAGTCAATCATTTGCTAGTTTTGGTAGCTACTTTCTGTGCCTTTTGTCTTTTATGTGCTTTTATGTGCACAAGCTACAAACCGGATTCCAAAAAAGTTGGGACACTAAACAAATTGTGAATAAAAACTGAATGCAATGATGTGGAGATGTCAACATCTAATATTTTATTCAGAATAGAACACAAATCACAGATCAAAAGTTTAAACTGAGAGAATGTATCATTTTAAGGGGAAAATATGTTTTTTCAAAATTTCGTGGCATCAACAAATCCCAACTTTTTTGGGATTTGTTGACACTGTGAAATTTTGAATCAACATATTTCTCCTTTAAAATGTTACATTTACTCAGATTAAACTTTTGATCTGTCATCTATGTTCTATTACGAATAAAATATTGACATTTGCCATCTCATCATTGCATTCAGGTTTTATTCACAATTTGTTTAGTGTCCCAACTTTTTTGGAATCCGGTTTGTACACTAGCTTTTGCTAGTAGCTGGTTTCATATCATCTAAACTGGACTTTGATGGTCAAGGTCATTAAAAAGCTGCAAGGTTGATCAGCATAGCTCTTTACCAGGATACTTTGATTTTATTTGAGTTTGATGGACTAGCTGGTCTATCACCATGTTCGACTGGTCTAAATGAAGTTCGTTGACCAGTTTGGTCGTACTGCACACCGCAGTGGACCAGTTAACCTCTACAATGAACTAAAAAGCAAGAAGGAAAGTGTAAGGGATCACTATTAAGCAGACACCGTTTTGTCTGGGTGTATGAAGCAGATGCATGTATAAGGTGGTCATAACACTGTGATGTACTTGATAATGCGATTAATAAAGCTATTAGCAGAGCATCCCTTCTGAGATGGTTGTCTTTTCTAAACAAACATATGACTATAAAGTCAGGACAAATCTCAGGGATTACTCTGTATGTACTAAGAGCATGGTACCTGTGTCCATGAAAACTCAATCTAGCCTTTCCCATTTCATTAGGAATGCTGGGAAAGCACTGTGTATGTAAACAGCTGAGCAGGCGAGAAAGGCATTGCCAAACATGTCCTCCCTCCTGCACATCCCCTCCTGCATTATTAATCTGGTACTTTCAATGAATTTCAAACAGTGTTTGCAGAGCTTTGATGGTACGGAGCAGAGGACTGGGAAAAAGTGTATCCTATCATGCAAAAGCACACAGCCTAGTAAGTGAACACAAGCACAGAAATTGATGTTATGTAATATTCTTTTCTAACGCTGTTTAATGCTTCACTCTGTGAACTGAGATACAGCACCTACTTAGACTAAATTTGATATGTATAAACCCAAAATGTATCCTAAAAAGATGGGGCATGCTTTAATCAAGAGATATTGTGGCCTTGCCTTTTAAGATTAAAATTAAGATCAACCAATTTAGCCAATGTGATTTTTCACACAACGGAATTTGACCTCCACATTTAACCCATTTGTGCAGTGAAACACACACACACACACACACACACACACACACACACACACACACACACACTAGGCTGTGAGAATTTGTGCCCGAAGTGGTGGGCAGCCCTTATCCACCGGTGCCCTGGGAGCAGTTAGGGGGCTTGCTCAAGGGCACTTCAGTCATGTCCTGTCTGGGGATCAAACCAGCAACCTTCTGGTTACAAGACCAGATCCTTACCACTAGACCATGGCTGCCCCCTTTTGTGCTAACAACTTGTCAAAATTATTCAACTAAATTAATTTAAAGTCATTCATTTAAAAAATAATATAACCTTTAATTTGCAGTAAATATGCCTGATGTTAATGGACTAATTTAAAACTACCCTACTGGTCTACAGTAACAAAGCCTGAAAGACCTACCTATTTAAATACATTTTTCCCTTATAGATATCCTTAATTTTCCTTAGGATCAATTAAGTATCCATCCATCCATCCACTATATTTTAAAAAAAAGATTTCCTACATGCTTGGCAAAAAAGACTGATGAATTACTACACAAAAACAATCATATTGGGATTATTTAAGTGGTCCTGTACACAGCATACACAGTAAATCTGCCAGTGTTAAATCAACACTATTAGAGTTAAATTAACACTGAGAGTGTCAAAATGTAACACTCTCAGTGTTAATTTAACTCTAAGAGTGTTGATTTAACACTGGCAGATTTACTGTGTACAGTGATTTCTTATATCAAATTAAGATCTAGAAATCCAGTTAAGAAATGTGATAAACAGCTGGATTTTAGCTCAGTAATCAAATTTCTCAGTGCCTGTACACCCTTACCCCAATCTCTTTCAGTTTTCTCAGGTTGCACATGCATGAAAACAGACATTGCTACATGCATGCAGCATCCACAAAAAGGCAAAGAAACAGTTTCAGAGCAATGCTGATGATGTATGTTCATATTTTCAGGTAAATAAAATAATAATAGGTTAAATTCACTAAAGAAATGACCAAAAAAAACCGGATTACGTCTGTTTAAAGTGAAGTTTCTAAATAAATACAGTTTTAGATATTTTAATTGTTAAGCATTATTTTCCTCAGAAAGATTACACAATTCTTGAATTCACAGTTTCTTTCTTTTTTTTCTAGGTTTTTGCCAATTTTATCCCCTTCCCAATGTAGTGGTAGCCAATTAGCCCATCCCCTCTGTTAGGCCTCTCCCCATCACTTTACACTGTCCCTGACTCTAGGAGGGTGCAGGCAAGCACAAGCCTCCTCCGCTGCGTGTGATGCAGCCACCGCTTCTTTTTCAAACCACCGCTGATACCCATCACTGGAGAGCCTAAAGCGCTCAGAGGAAGCCACACAGGGTCCCCAGCTCCAATTGGACCAATCAGTAGACGCCTGAGCCAGCAGACATTGCAATGTGAAAGTGATAAGGAGAGTGAGAGCGCCGTCTACCCGCCCAAAGACAGTACTGGCAATTTTTTGCTCTCTTGGGCCCCAAACAGCATGACCGTGATTCAAACTCGTGATCCTCGGGTCATAGTGGTAGCGTCTTTGCCCGCTGAGCCACTCGGGGCCCTGAATTCACAGTTTCTTATATAAAAACTAATTCCAAACCATCTCTCCATCTCTAGTCTGAATGTGGAGCTTTAAGGAGACACTGCATCTCTTTCATCTTTTTTGTTCCTTCACTTATCCTTCATCTTCATGTAGAACGTGTGAACTCTGGTGAATTTAATTTAGATATATCAGAAGTCTTACTATCAGGTAGTCAAAGCTCAAAGGGCTTTGTCAGTACGGAAGAGCCCCCAAGAGCTGCTTCACTGTAATTAAATGTTTGCGTGGGCGTCACATTTGCTGTGAGATGATGACGTCTGAGGCTCAGCAGGGACATTGTGCATTGTCTTACTTTAAACTGGTCATATGCCCTCATTAAATGTGAATTACACTGGTTTATCAACATTTCTTAATAAATTAATCATTTTAAAGTAATTTGTGCACTGGGAATCTTGTTAAAGTTGAGGATCGCATGGATTCCAGTCAATATTGTCTTGTTTTCAACAAGACAACGACCCTAAACACTGCTCAAAATCTACTAAGGCATTCATGCAAAGGAACAAGTACAACGTTCTGGAATGGCCATCTCAGTCCCCAGACCTGAATATTATTGAAAATCTGTGGTGCGATTTAAAGTGGGCTGTCCATGCTTGGAAACCATCAAACCTTCAACCAGAATGCAGACTCCCATTGGAAGCTATAGGAAGCATTTACAGGCTGTTATTTCTGCAAAAGGAGGATCTACTAAATATTGATGTAATTTTTCTGTTGGGTGCCCAAATTTATGCACCTGCCTAATTTTGTTTAAATAATTATTGCACGCTTCCTGTAAATCCTATAAACTTCATTTCACTTCTCAAATATCACTGTGTTCATCTGATATATGAGATATTTAACTGAAATTGCTGATCCAAACAACCAATGATTTATGAATGAATATCATAAAAATTATCAGGGGTGCACAAACTTTTTCATACCACTGTAAAATGCATCCCTTTCAACATGTGACGTGTTCTATTTTTTATTTAATTTTTTTCTATGACATTTAAAAATCATTGCATTGTTTTTACATTTTTCAGCATCCTCATTTTTTACTATTATACCAGTATCAGTTGATGTTCAAAAGCTTAAGTATGGATATTGGAAGAAGTACTATAAGAAGCTAAAACTGGAGAACTGTGATGCACTTTATTTTCTCCTGGATGACTTTGGAAAAAATATATATACTTTTAATATAAAACTTTTAAATTGAACATAACACTTTTCACAGTGCATATGCAGCCACTGGCCTTGACATCAAATAGCACTGAATCCCTTCCTTTGAATGAGTGGAGGCATTATTATTGAAAGGCAGTCATAAAACAAAGCTCCCTCACTTACCAGGAAGACTACTAAAGATGATTTTCATGGCAATTACCATTTTGTTTTACAGGTTTTCTCAAACTCTTTTTGTCACTCTAATAGGCCTTGTATGTGTACGTGTGTAAGAGAGGAAGAGTGAGAGAGAATACAAAGCATAAAGACATAAGAAACACATAAGAACTCCCAATGGACTGAGCTGTTTCATTACTTAGTCAGACAACTCTTGTCAGAAGGTAATACTACACTTTAATGTTATTTTGTTCGTGCTTCAAGGTTGGATTCTGCAAGTCTAGACAGATAATACAGTTCAGCATTCTAGCTCCATCTCTTACTGTCTGTTACTGAAATTGCTAAAGTAATATTTACTTAAAAGAAAAGATTCTGCTAAAGACAGCATTTCAAACTGCTGAGTCCTTTTCTTTCACTGTTCACTAGCAGAAAGCTATCTGAGAATGGAAAGTTGAAAGCAGTGCAATTTAACAAACTACAGATTAGATCTGGCCTTCTTTAATTTAATGATATAAGAATCCTAACACCCATATAAGCAGAGCTCGGGTTGAGGGGAAATGCAAGAAGATGCCATCTGTATGGTCATAAAAAAGACAAAACCCACTTCTGAAACTGCTGTCCCATCATGCCCTTTGGATTCATGTAATATTATTTAAAGATAATGAAAAAATCCATATTTACATCTGAGATATCTATATCTATCTATATATATATATATACACACATTTTTGAAGTTTTGTGTGAAATTATATCAAATTTGCCTTTATTTCCTCTGTTTTTGTGTTATTCCAATACACACAAAGGAAATAAACATGTGTATAACAAAACATGTGTAATTGCAATAATTTTACTTCATTTTCTGAAAAAAATTCAGGGGTCCCAACACTTTCGGCCATGACTGTATTTACAAATCCCATCTTTTCACATCAGATTTGAGTCACTTTCATATGTGATCCTAGACTGGATATGTATCAGATCTGTGGACATGTGGACATGTGACTTGAATGTGATCAGATTTCATGTGTATTTTTGCTTGTACGAATGCTTGTAGTGGGTGAGACAGTGTTGGCTTCTCTCGTTTACTCACGTCGCTGTAAAAACAGAAAAAACAGCCAGCTGGCACTTATTCACCTGATCATGTACAGTCCACCACCTGTTTACTGTCCTCCTGAGCAAAACACCAGTTTACCAGTTTTACTAACATCAGTCTCACAAATACAGGGTGTATTTCTAATTTTTTTAAATTATTATTAATATTTTAATTCTTTTATTTTTAGATTACAGAGGGTTTCTATTTCATAATCTCATTATGGAGCCTATGTAATAGTACTAAAACTTAAGTTATACACAGTCATATCAATATTATGACCACCGCTGGTTTGAAATAACTCAGAGGCCAGGTGACAGGGTGGTAAAAGGATGTGATTTGGCTGATGTCCAAAAGGAGATAATAATAGGGTAGCATTTAAAGGGTGGTAGCATTACAGAAACTGCTAACTTTGTGGGATGTTCTAGAGTCGCTATAGTGAATGTGTACCAATAATGGACTTCTCATACACTGAGTTCCTCCTGACGGCATAATAGTGGTCCCCATTGGTCACTGATGCCAGAGCGGAGTAACAACTCCAACTCTATAATGAACAAAGAAGCATCAAGGAAAGTGTCGCGGATCACCACTCTGAGCCATTAGTGATTATTCCTACTATTAGTTAGGTGCTAATAATATTCTGATATGACTGTGTATATTTTGTATCTGTGGTCTGTCATAATAAAATGTGGGATATTGATATCCATGAGATGATACATCACTCCTCTATACTTAATTTTTCTTTTTTTTTACTCTATACTTAATTTTTCCATTTTTTAACCAATCCATGTTCTCACTGCAATCTTTCCCCTGTAAATAAAACAACAATATGGAACATCAAAGACTCAGAGGTTGATTTCTTCAATGGGGTGAAGCACGTCACCATATGTTTTTCAACTGGCTGAGTCTTTTAAGGTGAGATGCTTCATCATGCTTGAAAAGCTCACTACACAGTAAATCTGCCAGTGTTAAATCAACACTATTAGAGTTAAATTAACACTGAGGGTGTCAAAATGTTACACTCTCAGTGTTAATTTAACTCTAACAGTGTTGATTTAACACTGGCAGATTTACTGTGTACTTAGACTGCCTATATCGGTACCCTATTATCATGCCCTTTTGGACAACAGTCAAATCACATCCTTTATCCATGATGATGGTTCTGACTGGTGTGCTCACATATTTCTACATGCAGAACTCTTATCATGTGGCAGTTTGTTCCTATTTAGGAGTGGTCGTAATATGACTGTGTAGTAGTAATGTTTGCCTGTAAAAGTCTGGAGCTGTTCATTTCTGCAGAAAAGAGAGAAAAGTGGAATGTCCATTCATCAAAGTCAGCTTGTGGTTAGCAGACTATGTCATCTGAAGGCATCTGTATGTCTATATACATCTATCTGTGAACTAAAGACTGAGCCAGGTCAGTTTATTTAATGTAATATACCAAAAATTAGCATTTTCTGTTTCTATGTTGCATAATACAGTATTTTTAGTGTAGTGTATTATGCTGTTTGCCTTTAAGGTTCTGTAAGCCTATTAAGTTAAACTTAGATATTATTATATATATAATTTCATTGTACAGTGTAACTACCCGTTTCTGCTGTGCATATGACAATAAAATTCTTGAATTCTTGAATTAGTCTGGCTGCTTTCCAATAACTTGGAACTTGCATGAATGGGCCAGGCTAAATTTAATGAAAGATATACAGAGGTTGGACAATGAAAGTGAAACAGCTGTCATGTTAGTGTGGGAGGTTTCATGGCTAAACTGGACCAGTCTGGTGGCCAATCTTCATTAATGTCACATTGCACCAGTAAGAGCAGAGTGTGAAGGTTCAGTTAGCAGGTAAGAGCACAGTTATATAGTATATTACAATGCACACAACATTATGGTGACATACCAGAGTTCAAAAGAGGACAAATTGTTGCTGCACGTCTTGCTGGCGCATCTGTGACCAAGACAGCAAGTCTTTGTGTCTAAATATTATTGAGCCACTTTGGGGTGTTTTGGAGGAGCGAGTCAGGAAACGGTTTCCTCCACCAGCATCACGTAGTGACCTGACCACTATCCTGCAAGAAGAATGGCTTAAAATCCCTCTGACCACTGTGCAGGACTTGTATATGTCATTCCCAAGACGAACTGACGCTGTATTGGCTGTAAAAGGAGGCCCAACACCTACTAATCAATTATTGTGGTCTAAAACCAGCTGTTTCACTTTCATTGTCTAACCCCTGTATGTAGTTTTTGGTGATATCACAAAATTATCTAAAACAGGCTGAGTGGCAGCTTAGTGTCCATGATAGGGCCCATTAAAACCTGCTAACTACCCTTATGGCTCAAATATAATACTGAAAAAGCTAACGTTTTAGGTGACTGGCTCTCATTTATACTAAGATATTGTATACATTTGAACTGTAGCCTAACCATTGCTTTAACTGTGAGTGTCACAGAGTTTCATGCAGATAGTAATGTGGAAATAGACAACATAGCCTGTTCTGCTAACATTCAAATAAGACTTTCGTTAAGATTCTGATCAATTTAAACTGTCCATTCAGAAGACTATACTTAGTACATGGAGAGATGCTTGAGCATGGAACAGTGACCCCGGGAGACAGGGTCAGTACTGTCCTAAGGCTACAGACTAGGGATTAATTGCAGGTCTTCACCTCAGTTAACACTATTCTAAAATTAACCTCAAAGACAAGCTGATACTAACAATAGGCTAAGGCCAAAATTGGTGCGCTATTTCACTTTTAGCACATCTATTTCAATTTCTCCTTTGTGATCTACCCTCAATGGACATAACACAACAGTTCTTTCAGAAAGAAAGTGATTGTGAAAGATTATGAGAAGCGAGTGAGCTGGAGTACTAATCCATGAGGATCTTCTGCACTGTACAAGTGATGGCCTTATATGGTTTTTATCATCCCACACTCCACTGCAGAATGATGGTGATGACTTAGTCTTAATCGGTGCACAAGAGGCTCAATTTAACCCAAATTAAACTGATGCTCAGGGAGGATACATTTATCTGGATATAATTGGACCAGCCTTGTCTCACAGACAGGGCTGTTTCAGCCCAACTCACATTCATCATTGCCAAAACTGACCCAACAGGGCCAAATTTTGCCTCGGAGGTGGTGAAAGTCGTCATTTTCATGACCTGCATTTTTGATAACCTTTTAAAAAAAGAGTTAAGGAGAGTCTAAGTGGAGTACTCATTGAACAGAATTTGTCAGACTTTGTTTATTTATGTTACATACACTATTTTTGAATGCACATAAAGAGTTAATTGTACAGGTCTTGAGTCTTGATGGAATTAAACATTAATTCAAAATTCCTGTGGACTATCTACATGTTATAATACGTACAAAACCAGAACCTGAACTAATACATAGACGCTAATAATACAACTACTGAATTCACTGACATAGTAGGGATCACTGGAATTTTATTTTTACAAATGTTGGAGACGGTTAATTCATGTGTATCGACAAGTCTCAGAAGTGGTGAAAAATACTTATAATTATGTGCTAATTCATTTATAAATATGACATGATAAACATATTTTCAGAGGTTACAGTCAGCCTATATCTTTCCTTCCATTCATGAAAATTTTTGGCACACAGGAGTTTGATATCACTTGTTTTCCCCTCTGTGAGATACACGAGTATCCTGTGTGTGTATTCTGTCTAGACTGAAACAGTAGCACTATGCAATATGTGCATTACAGTGGCATGTTATTCAGTCTTCATCCATAAAAGGAAAATAGGTTGGACATGCAAAAGTGTCAGTTTTTGACTTTTTGAAAGAATCAAAACTTTAAATTATCCAACAGACATAACTGATTTTGGTCTTAAATAATCTTCTAAATAAGTCTTCTATCAAAATATTTCAGCCCATTTCACTATGGTGCACTTTTTACCCTTAAGGCACAGCACTCAACAAATGAAGTTGTCCATTTATTTTATTGATCTAATCTACAGATTTGCATTAGCTGCACAAGATGGTCTGTGGTTGACACAGAAGCTTTTAATGAGCTCAGGAATTTATTGCTACTGCTTTGGTAATCAAACAGAAAACCAATGTATTACAATAATTTATTCTCAGTGCAAGGCAGACTCATACTGTAATTAGTGTGTGAGGAAGGAGAAAGAGAGAGAGAGTGAGAGAGAGAGAGAGAGAGAGAGAGAGAGAATTCAGTGATGTGATTTGTGTGACTCTCATCAAACTGGCATTCAGATATTCATAGATGTTTGATGTACTCATTGACTGTGTACATAATGTAGGCCAGCATGTAATAGACAACAATTCATCTTAAGAATATGAGTGTGTAGTGTAAACGCTGTATGAAATCCTTCAACAATAAGCTAAATTTTTTTACTCTAGATCAGGCATGTCCAAAGTTCGGCCTGTGGGCCATTTGCGGCCTGTTACCATTTTTGGAGGTATTTTAGAGATAATAAATAAATAAATAAATAAATAAATAAGTAAATAATACCGCTATTAAGCAGGTTGTAAAAAAGTGAGATTCCTAGTCTGAACACTGGGTGTTGCCATCATGGAAAACCAATCTAAAATGCTCCATATCCTTTACCCCCCTAACGCTAAACATTAACGATGTTACACCTACATTATTGTTCCTGAGCTTTTGGGTAGACATGACAGCTCCAAAGAAACAAAAAAAAATACACCGAATGCAGAAAATTTCAGGCAGGTTGGGAAAATGAATATGTTTTCATGGAGTTCAGAGGGAAGAATATATGTTTAATTTTACGAAGGAGTATAATGTTAAGAGACATTATGAAATAAAACATCCCTCTTTCAGGTCAGGCACTGGTGTTGAACGAGAACAGAAGGTGAAACAACTAGCAGCAGCTTTTCAACTCATCAAAACCAGCTTTTTGTGCTAATCAAGTGCAAGAAAATGCTACACGTGCTATGAGGTAGCTCAACTCATAGCCCAGCACGGGAATTGCAGGGTTGCCAGGTTCGTAGTTTTCATGCAAAATTGGGCTTTTAAAAACAAATATGCAGACTACATTTTCAGAGCTGGTGTAGTTTGAGATTTTGGATGTATGTACCATGACCACCAAAAAAACTACTATAGTACTACTATAGAGCTACAAGTGTTTGGCCCGTGACTGCACATATTTTTCTCCTTCTGGGCACCAAAAAAGAAATGTTTAGACACCCCTTGCCTAGATAATTAAATTAGTACAATTTTTTGAAGTATTTCTGTTATAATGACATTAACAAAAAATTTGAAACAGGTGTAATTATGTAAGGGACTAAAAAAGGTAAAAAAAAAATACAATTGCTTTTAAATTTTCATTTTAAATTTACATTTTTTAAAACTGTTTGTCTGCAGTTTGCTAAAGATCACATGGAGAAGTCAGAAGGCTATTGGAACTATGTTTTGTGCACGGATGAGACCAAAATAGAACTTTTGGTTTAAATGAAAAGTGTTATGTTTGGAGAAAGGAAAACACTGCATTCCAGCATAAGAACCTTATCCCATCTGTGAGACATGGTGGTGGTAGTATCATGGTAGTACCTGTTTTGCTGCATCTGGGCCAGGACGGCTTGCCATCATTGATGGAACAATGAATTCTGAATTATATCAGAGAATTCTAAAGAAAATGTCAGGACATCTGTCCATGAACTGAATCTCAAGAGAAGGTGGGTCATGCAGCAAGACAACGACCCTAAACACACAAGTCGTTTACCAAAGAATGTTTATAGAACAGTTATAGAAAAGTTTAGAGTTATTGCTGTAAAGGGGGGTCACACCAGATACTGAAAGCAAAGGTTCACATACTTTTGCCTCACAAATATGTCATTTTCCTCAATAAACAAATGACCAAGTATTATATTTTTGTCTCATTTGTTTAACTGGGTTCTCTTTATCTACTTTTAGGACTAAATCAGATATTTATGCAAAAATATAGAAAATTCAAAAGGGTTCATAAACGTTCAAGCACCACTGTAGTTCCATTTAACTAGCTCTGCTGTGTCTGATCCATCAAACTGATTGCACACATCTGCAACTGCACATTCAATATTAGTCACAATGAATGAATGAATGCATGAATTAACAATACATAGTGAAGCACTAAATCAACATTTTGCCTTTTTGCCCACTTGTTCGCTGTCAAGAGTCATGACAACAGCATTGTGAGGATTTAGGGATTAACCTTTGACTGGGGGGAAAAGATTTATTTCTGCAAGATTAAAGCAGGACATGTTAAGAAGCTAAGTCAATTCAGCCCCTATGTGGCATCAAAGAAAAATCAATCATAGAACAAGACTCTTGAAGTCCACTGTGTCCAGAGAGTCTACTGGCAATGCCATGAACACATATCACAGATAATCCACAAAATTAACTTCAATCAGCTCTACTGACAAAGCCATTCTCTAAAGCTAACAGTTTAGAAATGATAAAGATCATTGAACACATCAGCCCTCTATAAGAGCAGATATGCTGCAGTACAGTTCTTGCTTTTGGAGTTTAAAAAGAGAAAAGAGGCAAAAACTGATAAAGTGTTTGAGTTGAAAATACAGCTGTTTGAAATGGAAAAACACTAGTGATGTAGTTCTATTGCTGCATATAGTGAATGTGATATGCTTTGTAATATATTAACACATTATTGCATGATTATAAATTATCCTGCATCATCATCATCACTACAAAAATACTCCCCAGAAAAGTGTGAATGGTCAATATGCACATAGCATACACTGAACTGGGAATTGTTTTGCAAATTTTGAAAATGTGGATTGAAAAGCAAGAAATCTGTGCATACGTTATGCTTACATAAGGTGGATAATATTGGCTTATCAATGCACTACTGAGAACCTGTTTTTCAAAAAGTGATGCTCAGAGTTATGCAGTATTGTTTGTAGTACAAAGTCAATATCTCCTATAATAAAATAAAGTATAATGCATCTGTCTCCAGCAGATCCATTTTACTTATAGCTGGTACAAGTAAAACAACTGTTTCTTTTGTGTTTGCTCGTCATAATTTGGTAGCTGCCTTTCAGAGATTACTGTGCGAGTATGAGCAGCTGTACACAACTGCACAACTATTCATGGCTGCTGTTTGATTGCGATATGCAAGAAATGGGCAATACAGGTTTCGGATTATATCCAGTATTTGCAGATTTTTCTTCATGCATGAGTTTTTCGTCCACCACTTTTTGGTGAATTTTTAAAATGCATACAAAAAACTAAATGGAAAAAAAACATCCATACTGTAAAGAACTGCTGTAAAATATAGCCAAATTATAACAGCAATAGTAAAACATTTTACAGTACTTTTCAAAGATATCTTCAGTCGTACTTATGGTCATTTGTCCCTGTTGTAAAAAGCTCTCAGGATGACTCTTTCATGGTGTATCATCATCAAGGGAAGCTGTCTCGGTAAAATAAATACAAACCGGATTCCAAAAAAGTTGGGACACTAAACAAATTGTGAATAAAATCTGAATGCAATGATGTGGAGATGTCAACATCTAATAATTTATTCAGAATAGAACACAAATCACAGATCAAAAGTTTAAACTGAGAGAATGTATCATTTTAAGGGGAAAATATGCTGTTTCAAAATTTCATGG
>BRDA01032394.1:28465-40239 GCA_036984385.1 Crenuchus spilurus | reverse complement strand
CCTCCACGGACTGAGTTAAACAGCCGGCGGCCCACTAACCCATCGGCCCACCGGGGAAATCCCCGGTAGTAATGTATGCCAGTCCGCCCCTGTGTCTAGGTGTAGACTGGTGAATCTTGGTGTGGAATAGCATATCCTGGTGTAGAATAGTGTATCCTGATGGAAAATTACATGTCTTGGTGTAGAATGGTGTAGCTTCTTGTGAAATGGTGCATCTCAGTGTGTAATGGTGTATAATAAAAATGATGTCTAATAAAAGTCTTTCAGTTCCTCTCACTGTATGTTTATACAAACTCTACAGTACGAGCAGGCAGCAGGCTGTGTGGTGCCCCCAGCAGACCTTTCCAGTCTCAGAGTTGCAGTTGATGAGCTGAAATTTGTGGTGTATTGTCAGCAGTTTACAACAAGGCTCTGCAGCTGTGCTACAACTGCGAGATGACTGATTATGTGTTTCCTCTAAACACTCGAAACAGACTTTACAGTAAAATGTGTTCCCACAGTGCAAAAAAGAAGACAATTTCCTGAATGTGCCATGTCACAAACTAATAAGCAGCTGGTGGTTAAAGCAACAGATTACGCGTGGTTCCCTGTGAAATTTGTGAAAACAACACTGACCATACATGAGTGACGAGAGATGTTACAAGGTTTAAGGGTTAAAAGACAGAGAAAATATTTTTATGTAGAACTTATTGGGAAAAGTCAGATTCAATTTTGTTGTTTCCGTGATCCAACCAACATGCATCCACCTCTTCAGACTACAGCAGTTTAGCTCCTCCCACTTACGCTGAAGTTATAAATGGTGTTGCAGTCTGAACAGTTTTTTCAATGAAGTGCAGTGCAATGTAGCAAATCAGAACAAAGATCATTTACATATATTTACGGATACGTACATTGCACATAAATGTCATAAGTAGACCTAAGGGATGTTATGACCCCGTCTATGGCCAGGCCATAACAGAAAGCCTGACAGTGGGCTCTTTTAAAACATCACAGTTACAAGATGTTACATGAACAGAATGGGAACTTGCCAAAATAACAAACAAAACAACAAAAAAACTAAGCTTAAAAACGTAAGCTCTCAGCTCCATAAACTGGAGAAAAGGTCATCACACAAATGCTGCTCACTGTTCCCAATTTCAAATCTTTCAAATGTTTCACAGAATCTAACAAGGCCAAAGAAACTCAAAGCACCAGGCTTGACTTGGACTGGTGCTCTTCCAAGTCACGTCAGAGAAGAGCCCAAGCATCTCTCCTTCTGTGGTGATTCACCACTCTCCTTGATATCTGTGCGCCCCTGAGTGGACAATCACAGGTCTGCATATATACAGAAAAAAAGAAACAATCAGCAGCACCAAGCACTCAAGGTCATAAGAAAAGACAACATTAAAATATTAAAAGTAGAAAAATAGGATAAAATAGTGTCTTCATGAAATAAGCAGATTTTTGTTCAGGGTTTAATTTGGCAAAGAAATCATATAATTTTCATATAATATAAACTGATATCTATACACATTGACTATACCATGTTCTCTCAAATTTTCTGTCAAACTGACGATTATATTCTTGTAATATTATGACTTTATTCTCGTAATATTACGACTTTATTTTCAAAATATTACAACTTATTTTTTGTAATATTAAGACTTTATTATCGAAATATTACAACTTTATTCTCAAAATATTACTTTATTCTCATAATATTACGACTATTCTCATAAGGTTATGACTTTAATTTTGAAATATTATGACTTTATTATCAAAATATTACGACTTTATTTTCATAATATTAAGATATTATTCTCGTAATAATAAGACTTTATTTTCGAAATATTACGACTTAATTTTCAGAATATTACTTTATTCTTAAAATATTACATCTTTATTCTCAGACTTTATTCTTGCAATTTTAAGAGTTTATTCTCATATTATTAAGACTTTATTCTCAGTTTAGTTGGTAATAAAATGATTTGTTGATATTTGTATTTTTGTTATGATGTATGTATAAACTGGTAATAATCATTTATATGATAAACTTTGCTTGCATAGAGCCTAAATACACTAAAAGTCATTTTGAATATTTTTTTCAGCACATTGTTAATTCCAGCCATAGATTATTAAAACAAGAGTGTGGAAGTTAGATTTTTTTGAAAGTCAAAAACTTTGAACCACCCTAATATATATTATACACATGTATTTCTTGGGCTACAACTGCTGTGTTCCTAATTTCAAGCAATTTCTGCACCAGAGACATGGTCAGAAGCATTTTGCTGGGCTAAGGAGAAAAGGAACTGGATTGCTGCTCAGTGGTTCAAAAACAATATCTATGACTGTTTTATACATAAACTCATGCAGAAGTCAGTGGTACATAAAATGTAAAATAAATGCACAATAAGGGCAGCACGGTGGCTTAGTGGTTAGCACGTTCGCCTCTCAGCGCTGAGGTCTTGGGTTTGAGTCCACATCTGAGCGGAGTTTCCATGTTCTCCCTGTGTCTGCGTGGGTTTCCTCCGGGTACTCCGGTTTCCTCCCACAGTCCAAAAACATGGAGGTCAGGTGAATTGGCTACTCGAAATTGTGTGCGTGTGTGTTCACTCAGTGATGGACTGGCGCCCTGTCCTGGGCTTAGTTGAATAGTGTAATGCCCTGCCCTGCACCCAGTGAGGGGGTAGGGGACTAACTGCGACCCTGATAAGGATAAAAGCGGGTGAGATAATGAATGAATGAATGAAATGCACAATAAACAAACAAAGTGATTTTTAAATCACAGAATAGTTTATAGTAATGGGTCTCACATTTATGCCCTCTTGTGGTATAAACCAGACCCCACACTATTTAGAAAATCTCCCCACTGACCTGCATATAAATTCTGCCGATTATCTCAAATTAAACCATTATGCAATTATGTATATATAACAATACAATTTATTTGTAATGCACTTTACATTTGAAACAAACCTCAAAGTGACACATAGTAAATAAAAGTACATGATAAAATAAATATTTATAGTCAGGAAAAAAAACAACAAGACAATCAGCTTGAAAACATAGAGTGGAGCACAGTCTCCAGACTCAAAACCCATCCAGCTGAATTTGGATGAAGAGAAAAGCAAAGCAAACCAACAAGAGCCCACATTTATGTGAAATTCTGCAGCAGATTTGTGAAAAACTGTCTGAAGAATATTTGATGTCTATTGTAGAAAGAATGTCACGAGTGTGTTCAGCTGTTATATCTGACAAAGGTGCCACTTAGTGTCTAAAGTTTAGATACATTTTGGTCTATAAATTGATTCCATGAGTTCTTATTTAAATCCTATTCTTTTATTTCAGAGTCAATGAGACATTAAACTCAACCATTTTACATACAAAACTGGAAAAATTGGGGTGTTCTAAAACTTTTATAATAATATATATGGGATATCCACTTTTAAATGTTATTCAGTAGTCAAGATGTAAATAGAGTGTTCTGATAAATGGTTCTTTGTAGAGGAACACAAAGGGACTCTACAGAGACAGAAACAAACCAGTAGAGCTGCTGTGAGCCAATCAGAGCTGAGTGTGTGTAGTCTGAGTGCTCGCGGGGGATTGGCGGGGTGTTTGTGGGTTTATTCTGGAGAATAATGGAGAATATTGAGGTTCAGTTCAGAGCTGCACTACTGGGTTCAGGAGGATCAGAATGGAGGTGAGTTTATAAACTTCACAAACGTACACAATACATACTGGACTACACCACTGATAGCACATCAATACATACTGGATTACATTTCTTATCACACTAATACATAATGGATCACATATCTTATACGAAACCAATATATACTGGTATACATTTCTGACACCAGTACATACTAATTAACACTGGTTAATTTACTGTTATGTGGTATCACTGTCACCAGGATTCTCCAAACGTTTTATAAACATAGATATTATAAAATATAAGATTCAGTAAAATTAAAATGTTTTAGTACTCTGATTTATCTGTGTGGTGTTTACAGTCAGACAAAACACTAATATTAGTATATAATAACACTAATACATTAAGTAATGATTAAGACTTCTACACAATGCTGTAATGTTAATGTCCTATATGTTGTTATATTCTCTTCTGTTCAGTACGGCTGCAGCGACTGGCTTATTATTAACTCTACCAATGCTGTCATGTGCAAAAGTGTAAATCAGTAAGATGCAAGTTCACCTCTACAGGAAATTAAAATGAGTTCTGCACATTTTAGTCACCATATTGCTATTTGTTTACTGAATTTAACAGATTAGAACCAAACACAACATTTTGACAAAATATTCTTCTGAATATTCTTCTTCTGTAGAAGATATGATGTGAAAAATGTTGCAGAAAATAATATTTAATTGTGTACATAATTAATTGCAAAAAAAAATATGATTAGAAGATTATTTAATCAGACCTGTTTACAGTAGAAAAAAGATTTTTGGATAAACAATCATTTTAAGTATCTAAATGTTTCAACAATGCTCCCATTATCTTCAGTGAGTGTGACTGAGGCTGCTGTCAAGCATCTGAATTAAAAGTTATTTCATTACAGATGCACAGAAACAAGCTGAGATGTGTTACTGATTATAAATCAGTATTTTCCATTAATTATTGATCTTTTTTTTACATTTGAGTGTAATGCAGAGAACTGTACACACTATTTTAAACCTCTCTCTCTCTCTCTCTCTCTCTCTCTCTCTCTTTCTCTCCTGGAGTGTTCACTCAATGGTGATTCCTGACACTTTCCTTATTACTCCATTACATACATTAACTGGTCCACTAGATTCAGTCAAAGAGGATGTAGATTCAGTGTCATTGTTTCTCTCTTGTATCAATAGCCCATGAGGCACAACTGTTATGGAGCAACTCAAGGTATGAGAAGTCCATTGAGAACAAAGTCAGTGGTTTCCAAAATGCTACCACCCTTCACCTGGTACCCTGTTTTCATGCCCTTATTATCATGCGGGTTTGTAATTTGCTACAACTGACTGGTGAGCTTGCTTATTTAAACATGCAGCAAACCCTGTCATGATGCATCACATATATAATATAAAGTATATTGGAGTGGTGTCAGAAGTGGGATCTGACTGCAGAGCTCCACAAGATTCAGTGGCAGATTAGCAAACTCACTGCTGAGGAAAAATAATGCAGAAGAGGTAGTAGGAGCTTGTGATGAGTGTGTACAGAGAACTACACCTGCCAGAGACTGGCAAGACAACGGTTATGAGACTGAACAGGAGCTCAGGACTAGCACGGAGGCTGGACAGATGACAGGAAAGCAGGCCTGGAGAGCGACTGAAAGGCTGTGTTGGTAGTAGAAAGGAATCATATCCTGGTTGCCAAAAGGATAAAACCTACATTCTGGGATACTAGCCATGTAGGCAGGCATGCTGCAATGTCCAGGGGAGCAGATGGGCTGGTTGCTATGTCTGGCGGACCTCCACAGTTTTCCCATGCATGACATCTATGCCAATGCTTAGACTTCATGTCCTCTTTGAGTGCATCCTCTGCAGTCATCTCAAGGACAGCCCTGAGGAACATGTTGGACACCACCAAAGTCACTTTTCTCTCTCCTTTGTGTCCTTTCATAGTTGTGACTAGAATCACACTGCATTGCAGATCATGTCTGGTGGCTGCACCTCAAAATTTTCCTATACAGGGTGAGCAGAACTATTGCCCTCAAGAATAGCAACAACTTGGGCCAAAAAAAGAGCAGCAGCCACTGGGACAGCTGTTAAAGATTAATTGTCCCACAGAGCAGGAACACAAACACTAATATATGTGATAAGACTGCATAAGACTGAGTGCAGGTGTGTACAATAACAAGATGAGCAGAACAAGGGTGGAGACAATGTAAACAAACATGGAAATGAACATGACAGGAAGACAGACTAATCACGACACTCTAGTTACTGTATTAAATATTAAATAAATCTCTGGTGACCAGTCAGGACGTCTTCAGTGATTTCACACAAATCAGCTCTAAGAAATTCTAACTAAACGTAATCATTTTACTGTAAAATAACTTCTCTGAACATTCCTTCAGGTGACAGCATCTACAGAGGATCCGGACATGGGGGCTGAAACCAAAGTAAAATAAAATGATACTTTATTGAATTATTTATTATTTATTGCACTTCATTTGAATAAATTACATAAAATAAGAATCTGCACCTAGTCCTGACATTTTAGACAAGCATGGTTATTTATATTAAATGAATAACAGATATCAGATAATGTTTAAACTGTCAGGCTCTTTCTACATCCTGCCCTGCGGTCCACAGTCCGGCATGTATCTGTGAGAGTCAGTGCTGTGGAGAAACAAACTGCTACATCTACTATGACCTGTGGTGTGAGTACAGCATATTATTATTAAATATACAGTACATACTTATATATATTTATATTAAATATTACACATTTGATGTGTGTGTGTGTGTGTTTTTGTGTGTTTATAGGGTTCTGGTTGTTCTGGACTGTTCTAATTGTGTTTAGCTGCTGCTGTGTATTCAGACACAGACGGATGAAGCTTCGCCTCCAGCAGCAGCGGCAGAGAGAGATCGAGCTGATGGTGTATGAGAGAGCCTGTAGATACACACTCCCTCACCTCCAGCTCAGTACGACATACACACACACACACACACACACACACACACACACACACACACACACACACACACACACACACACACACACACACACACACGACATACCTCTCAAGTTTGGTGAAATCTAATTGTAGAAAAGCAAAAGTACAATTCAGGGTTATGTTTAATAGTGAAAGTCAGAGTGTTTCCAAACACACACACAATGTGAAGGGAACTCAAGGGATTGGGACTAAACAGCTTTAAGAAAACCACTTATCAGTGAGGCTAACCAGCTAAAACAGCTTCAATTTGCAAGGGAGCATAAAGATTGGATTTTGGAGCAATGGAAGAAGGTCATGTGGTCTGATTAGTCCAGATTTACCCTGTTCCAAAGTGATGGGCACATCAGGGTAAGAAGAGAGGTGGCTGAAGTGGTGCACCCATCATGTCTAATGCCTACTGTACAAGCCTGTGTGGGTAGTGATATGATCTGGGGTTGCTGCAGTTGGTCAGGTCCAGGTTCAGCAACATTATGTGCTCAAAAATGAGCTCAGCTATCTAAATATATACAGAACCACCAGGTAATTCCATCAAAGGACTTTTTCTTCCCTGATGGCATAGGCATATTCCAAGATGAAACTGCCAGGATTCATCAGGCTCAGATTGTGAGAGTGGTTTAGGGAGCATGAGACATCATTTTCACACATGGATTGGCCACCGCAGAGTCCAGACCTGAACCCCGTTGAGAATCTTTGGGATGTGCTGGAGAAGACTTTGCACAGTGGTCCAAATCTCCTGTCATCAGTACAAGACTTTGGGTAAAAATTAATGTAACTCTGGGCAGAAATAAATGTTGTAACATTGCAGAAGCTTGTGGAAATGATGCCACAGTGAATGTGTAACGTAATCAAAGCTAAAGGTGGTCAAATGAAATACTAGTGTGTGTGACCTTTTGTTTGGCCAGGCAGTGTATAAGCTTGTTGCTGTCTGAGCACTCACTCCTTAGATTAGCAGAGATGCACTGATGGCTAGATTAGCTAATTAGATGCACTGATGGCTAGATCAGTCAATAATGTGTGTTAATGACAAGATTAGCCAATGGGAAGAGCTGTTGGCTAGGTGACCATGAGACACAGTGATGGCTAGATTAGACAATGAGACATGTTGACAGCTAGATTAGCCCACAAGATGAGTTGATAGCTGACATGCTGACGATTGATGCAGGTACAGTCAGATTAGCTAGTGAGACACACCAACAGATCAATTTGCCAGTGAGATGCACTGACTGTTAGATTCAATGCTGAATGTCTAAAGATGAATAATTGTGCGTACATTAATCAAAACCATTTGGATGTCTGATTGTGATCTGGTCCTCCAGCACATCACTGCCTGTATTCAGAGAAAACATATTAGACATTAATTAAAGTCAAACTAAGTTTAGTGAGACAAAAAATGGTAAATACATTTTAAAATAATTAATAGTTAAGTTTACAGACTCTTCTTTCTTTTCAGGTTACCTTGCTCCCTCCAAGCTCCCATCCTATGAGGAGGCAGCAGCAGAGTCCAGAGCTCCTCCCCCCTCTTACAGTGCTGCATTTGGTCTACAGGGTAGCACTTTGCCCTTCTTTCACAGTCTGGGAACCTTCAGCTCCTCTTCCTCTGAGTCGAGCTCTCTCTTCTCCTCATTTGCTCCGACAGACGAGATTATGACCAGCAGCGCCACCACGCCCAGTGATCCTGGAGACACTCGGGTCACTTTTAGATTAGGCCTGACTCTGCCTGTGACAGAAGAGACAGAACATTCTGACACTGTGACCCCACTGCTCCCACACCCACAGGGGACGGATCCTAGATCATATGCAGAATGTGGTGTTGAAGAGAGTCGCAGAGTCACTCCCTCTCGTCTCAAACAGACACTTTTCTCCTCCAATGTATGTGTGCTGGAGATTGAGGGGCGGGGCAATGAAGAGGACCTGAAAGAAAACAGTTTTCGCCTCCGTACTCTGACGGGTGACTCAGGAATTGAAGTGTGTCGCTGCAGAGTTATTCAAGATGATGATGATGATGATGATGAAGCAGTTGGAGAATGTGCAACAGTAGGCAAGGCTTCATCTCTCCATGACAGTGCAGACTGCACACGTCAAAATCTTTCTCACCAATCAGAAATTTTGCGGACAGACTGCATCCGCCCTGACACCGCCTCCACCTCCCAAAGGGGCGGAGACTCTGTTCCCATTGAGTTGTCATGATGTGCTTTCAACTACACATAAGATAAGACTGCTCACTGCTACAGCATGCTAATGTTTAGGCTGATAAACACTTTCATAAAAGTGTCATTGATTCTAATGGCTTTCTGAACCTTTTAATTAAGCCAATTTAATTAATATTAATTGTCACCACACTCTCAAATAATAAATTAGTATAAAATCCTGTCATTAGCACACCTATAACACTGTTATCTCACTTCACTAAGTTCTGAAAGTTTATACTTGCCAACATTAGGCTGTGAAAAGAGCAAGATTTCCCCAGTGCCAAACATCTGTGTGGAAGTGTGTGTGTGTGTGCGTGTGTGTGTGTGTGTGTGTGTGTGTGTGTGTGTGTGTGTGTGGGCGGGGGTGGGGGGTGGGGTGGGGTGGCCTTGCAACCTATGTAATCCATGGCCGAGAGCACAAAACCTTTCATTTCACTTTAAAAACATTCCCACCTTAACCCTGTGTTCAAACTTGCAGTGAATCCATGTGGTATATTGACTGGATGTCATTCATTTTAGTGAGAGCTAGAAATTTCTGCCAAAAGGAGGGAACGGGAGTATTAGTTTTGGAAAGTTTGTGGAGAGACGTGACAAAGTTGAGTGAAGTTTTACTTTATGCACTTTTGTGAAGTGATGTGATGATTTCAAAAGGGAATCAAGCAGGGTGGTTGTTCTGATCTGGTTCAGAATCTGATCTGGTTTTGCTTCACTTATTGCCACAGAAGAGTCAGTGGTTCGTCTGATGTTAGTGACATGCAATACATGGCTCTAGAAATGCCTCATATGTAGTCTTAATAGTGTTTTTGTTCATTTTGTTGTATATTTCTGAAGCAGACTCAGTTGGTAATCTAATGATACATACTGTACTTCATATTTTTGCATATTTATATGCAACTAATGGCAATTTTCATTAACTATTAGTCTGCTGATTGTAATGCCAATTAAATAGCTACCCACTTTTTTAAAAGAGTTCTGGTGTCACCCAGTTTGTGTTACATAATATTGCAAAGGTTATGGATACTAACTGAATATGGCTCAAACAGCCCTACCTAGAATATTTGTCACCAGCTGCCACTGCTGTGATTAGGATGTTTTAATATTCTGAAGTGGATTGAGGTCAGATTGATATACTAGATGGTCTGTAGATGCTGGTATGGAGAACCACCATGAAACCACAGTAAACAAATATCAGCTGAAGACAGTGAACACAGGGTACCAAGCAGGGCACAGTTGTTTACTTGCCTTGTCTTCTGGTTCGGGTTGCCAGATATCATAACACAAATCCCTCATCAAAGCTCATGTAACACTCTACATTTCTTAATTAAACAGATTTAGTGTTTAGTGCCTTTATCCAAAGTAAGAGTACAGTAGTGAGAGTGGTACGGTGGTTATTGTTGTTGTTGTTATTTGTGTATGTTCTCTCTGACTATTAATCTTTTCACTAATCTGTTGTAAGATTAATTGATCATGTTTATTTAAAGAAGCTAAACTTATGTTATTAAATCATTGTATTAAATATAGATGAACACAGACAGACAGACAGCCTGTGTCTGAGTGTGTGTGTGTGTGTGTGTGTGTGTGTGATGTCATTCTGCGTGACAGTCACTGAGTCTCACTATTCACACACTCTCCTACTGTTTCTGTATCAGCTGCAGTGTGTGTGTGTGTGTGTGTGTGTGTGTGTGTGTGTGTGTGTGTGTGTGTGTGTGTGTGTGTGTGTGTGTGTTGTTGGACTGACAGTGTTAAAGTAACAGTTCAACCCAAATCAGATTTACATACCATACAGTCAGCACTTCAAAAGATTAGCTGGGTATGTGGCTCGGTTTTGGGTGGGTGAGCTATTTGTGATGCCCAAGTGGGCATATATCAGATAAATGTGGGAAGCCCTTTTTTATTTTATTTTTTCAGGTGACAGTGTACGGGTATGTTTAACCCATCCTGGCCCCATCACTGACCGTGGAGGGCATCCAACATTTAACCTGTGGACACAACTTGCTTGTACCCATCTGGACTGCCCATACACGTCCCATATGGGTGTGTTGGAATAGGAGCTGGGGGGCTAGCATAACTAACAAACACTAGAACCTACATAACCACCCAATAGCCCAATCATTTCTGTATAAAAGAACATTAGTGCATCTCTGGACTTGTTAGTTTTATAGCTCACAGTCAGACTGTGTCCTAAACCACATCCACTACTCTGTGAGACCTTCATTAAGACCTGGATGAGCTTTGAGTGGCTTCAGAGGAGATAACTGGACTATTCTGGTACATACTGAGTTCTAGTTTTTGTTGGCAGTATTACCATCTTGGTTCTAAACTAAAGTTAAAACTAAACCTCAACACTGCATTTGAAACTTTGTAAAATTGATTTTTGCTGAACTTTTCCATTAGTTTGACAACAGATATGTTTTTAAGTTGGAAAGTTAATTCCCTATGTGTGTTGTGAATTTTCTGGAGCTTTCATGACCCTATAATTTCTGCACTTTTACTTTTAATGTCTGAGAAAAGGTTCTGGAGGTAGAACAGAACACACTGTATTGAAATACTCTTTACTTCTCTTTTTTAACAGGTGCTTATTGGTGCAGAAAGTGTGATTCAGTTTATTAAACATTTTTAAGCTGGTCTACAGTCAGATTTCAGCAGACAGGCAGCTCTTTTAGACCTTTGGTGCCATTGTGTGGCTGTAATCAGAACTGCAGAATCAGTGGTTTAATAAAGTTTAAGCAGATGTCATAATAACAAACGTAAACAAATACTTCTGTTTATAATGTATATAGATGTGAGCAAAAATTAACAATAAACATGTCAGTACATGACCACACACACACACACGCACACGTACACACACACACACACAGACACACACACACACACACACACATACACACACACACACACATGCACACGCACACACACACACACCAGTACA
>BRDA01032394.1:4053-23591 GCA_036984385.1 Crenuchus spilurus | reverse complement strand
AATAGTCGATGCATTGTTTTTTTTACTTTCTTTTTCTCTCCAAACTGCTGCGGCACCTTCCACTGCTGCATCTGCCTTTCTGTCCTTGACGCACGCGCTCAGTAGTTGTAGCCGGGGTAGGCCGTGGATGACGTCACAGGACGTTATACAGACAGGCTTTGCTATCATGGCTACCCGGCAACGGAGCTCAAGAGTGGGATCATTTTAAGAAAATGAAAGAGAAACGTGTGCAATGCAATATCTGCAAGGCAGAACTTGCCTTCCACGGCAGCACAACTGCGATGCACGAGCACCTGAAAAGGAAGCGTGTTGTGGCTGATTGTGACAATGATGAAGAGGGACAGTCATCACGGTCAGCTAAATTGCTAGTTAGCTGCTAAATTTAGCGTAAACAGAGCTAACTTGCTGCTTACTCATATTGATGGCTGTAAAAGTTAACATTAGTGATGACGATTTGATTCATTAGCCTTAGCACACATTCATGTGTTTTCTGTAACGTTATAACAGTGATGTGATTGAATAGGAATGCTAATGTTTTCTAACGTTACGTTTCAGTGCTACGTTTACACTTTATGCTAAACAGTTAAATAATTGTTTGCTGCAACAAGCTGCATATTTCATTAAAGGTTTAATGAACTATGATTTTAATTGTTTTTATTTTTAGCTAGCATATAGCTGAAATCTAATGACGGTTATATAATAGCAGCTGCATTCTAGTGCAATAAGCTGTTTTATTTTCAATCAACGTATGATCTGATTAGTCGACTAATCTTAAAAAATAATCGGTGATTAGTCGACTATAAAAATAATCATTTGTGGCAGCGCTAGTTACAACACTTTCATGTTGTCAGTTTAATACATGAATCACTAATTTTTACATAAGTAATCATTAAAAATCTGTAGTGTTTTTGTATGTCTGAGAGCTTCATTAAGATACAGATGAGATTTAATTGAGAAGTTTTGAAGTATTTTTATAGAAACGCTGAGCTGTTTGTGACCGTTGTGTTCTAGTGCTTGTTGGCCACACAGCTCCAGTTCTGAACTAAAGAAGAACATTTTGACTCTGTACATTAAACTATTAAACTCTGACTGACGAATGGACCCACCCTGATAAACAGTCCCTGACCGTTACGCACACACATGCACCTCCCAGACTCCTATCTGCTCTTTGTACAATCCAGTTTATTTGTGATAAGGTTTGTCTGACCTTCAGCTAAGAAAGCACAGACCGAATATCGAGAGAGATGCATTTTAATTAACGTTGATATTGTTATTTGTTGGAGCCCATATTGTACATTATTCTATTTTATTTCTTCCTGAGCTGCATTTATGATTTGTATTTATATACTAAATGCTGCTCAATAAGGGGTTTCATTAGACTGAGCTCTGCCACCCACCTGAGTAGCTCCACCTTACAACTTCAGAACTCTTTTTATATCCTCTTTAGTGTTTGTGAGGCAGAGAAAGAACAGAACCTGTACATGTGTGGTAACGACTTTGTGTTTCAGTGCTTTTTCAATCTGACTCAGTACAACCGAGGTCTGTAAAAACCAAACATTTTAGGGTGGTTTATACAGACTGTAATGGCAATATAGACGAGGGAAAAGTTTTGTTAGTTTGCTACTTGTTCAAATTTTCTGTTCCATGTTAAATGGAGCAACAATTGCATTCATTCAGATAACAAAATTCCCCTTCCACCAATATGTACCATCACTTGCTGGCTAGTGCTGAGGAGTGGTTTTGTGTCCTTGTGTTGGTATTACATGGTTATAATTTGAGCAGCTGAATGTGGACAGATATACATCATTAAGAGGAGAGACTGTGATGATGATGGAGCTTAATTCAGATTGAATAGACTTGCTACAGAACATCTTGGAAGAGTGCGTGGGTGTGAACACCAACAGACATTCAAACCAACTGTTCTGAGCAAGACCCTTTATAAAGGCTGAGAAAAGGGGCTGTTATGATTAAACCTTTTGGGATTTTAGACAAAGCATTTAAGACCCTTATTACATATAGGATTAAGACCCTTACGTATTCAATGTACAGGAAGTTAGCCTAGCCGCTTTCACACTGAAGTGTTTTGTCTGGACTGAGTTTAGAATGAGGCATTCAACAGAGCTCATTTACCAACCTTAGAATTAAACAGCCTGTTTTTGTTACTTCACCTTTAAGACTGATTTATGTAAATGTTGTTTAGTACTACACACAGACATCATAAGTAAGTATTATTGTATTATGACCTGTAGACTATTTAAGAAAGGAAAATAAGTCTGACTTCAGATGCTGTAAGAGTTAAACATGCTACCCATTCCTTTACTTTTACAGCCAATCCTGACCCGTGGTCATGTGACCCACTGCCTGGCCAACACTGCCATAAGCAGGGTGCATGAGTGATCTGCATGGTCAGCATTTCTGCTCTGTGTTGCTCTTCCTGATTTGGCTGCAACTCCAGACTCTAAACTCTGATCACTCCAGGGCTGGACCATATGGGCCATAAATCTTATGCATTCCTTGCCAATTTGAGTCAATGTAGAGTTTATTTCATGTGTAATTGTAAAGCTGTGTAAATAACTTTTTTAATAGGTTTTTTTAAAGCTGTCTGCTGGAATAATTAAACTTATTATTGAAATATCACTAAATACTGTGATAATTAAAGGCACTGTATTTATTTTAGGGGTGAAACGATTACTCAAGTAATTCGAGTTACTCGATTACAAAAAGTCATTGAGTAATTTTCTGTACCTCGAGTAACCGTTTATTTAATTTTAAAACTCATGAGCACGGTATTTCGCACTGATGACTTTTAATGTGGCACACCACGCTTACGTCACCCACGCACAGGAAGGAGGAGGCGGTGCTGAGATTTTTAGTTGAGAAGCGGGAATATGGAAGCGATGAGGGGAAAAGACAGGGTCTTAATAAAAAGTCTTAAAGTCTAAAATTCAAAACTTTAAATTTAAACCTTAAAAACGGCCAGATATCCATTCAAGATCTTAAATTAAATTTAAAGTCTTAAATTTGTACTTTTAATTCCAAAAAAGCGTAGTCTAATCGGACATTAGTTTTGCTAACTTCTGCTAACGTCGACTAAATGCATCAATGTAAAAGTTCTGTTCTCTCTGGCGGACTACCTCTGTGGGAACTACAAAGCCCATGATAACCTCATAACAGACAAAACTAGTTAGCTAACTGGGTCTTATGGGAACTCCCTGTTCCACCTTAAATATGTGGTCAGATGCGTTCTCCCAACGATAGCTTCACCAATGCAAACTCTGTTTTTAAGGTAGAACAGAGAGTTCCAATCAGATGCTTCAGCTAACACATGGACTGTTTTTTAGCTTAACTACTCATTGCGAGCAAACTAGTGAATAAGCCGTTTTGTGTAACATTAACTAGTGTTTCTCTAACTTGTATATTGTGAGTTGAGTTAACAGTGTCATAAAGCTATTTTTGGGCTACACAGTTGGCATAGGTAGCTAATTGTTGGCTAGCTAACTACATTTTTTTTTTTTTAAGCTAAAACAGCCAGTTACAGGTTTGCCAGGTCTCAAACTCTCCAGGAAAATGCCTGACAGAAGGCCGCCATTCACAAGCTCACCCAAAATGTAAAATACAGGTGTAGAACTCTAAATCTTCTTTTAATTGTACTTTGTCCTTCGTTTCCTTTACTGTTTTATAGTTTAAGGATTTTATTATTAAAATCAGTATAAATTGTACTTCCACTTAAAATCCACCACTGTTGTCTTCCGTGGGCGTTCAGGTCTTTTTGCATTGATGAGTTCATTTTCTTGTGTGAGTGCTTTTCTTTCTTTCTCAGGATGTACCAAAATACAAATTTTGCCACTCCTAATATTGTAGCAATTTCTCAGATGGGTTTTTTTCCCTGTTTTTGCAGCTTATGGATGGCGTGTTTCACCTCTCTATATAGAATTAGAAAGTTTTTGGCAATTTGTCATGTTTGTCTTAAATTTCACTGAGAATGGTCTTAAAAGGTCTTAATAAGGTCTTAAATGTAACTCACTGAAACCTACAAGAACCCTGAAAAGAGCGGCAACATGCAAGAAGAAAACGGCAATAGGAAAATAATGCAGCGCGCTATCCAACACTGGCAGAACTGACAAGGTCATCTCAGTGTTGCCAGATCTCACAATAGAAACAAGCCACCAGCTCTATGAAAACTAGCCCAAAATAAGCCCAACTGGCAACACAACACATTCTGTAAAACAGAGGCCACTTTTAAACAGAATAAAGGTAAATATTTATTATGACATTATACATAAACACAAACGTAATGCTAAACACTTTTAATATAAAACATTTGAATAACTTAAATTATTTAATAAATTATTTTAAAAACTTAAATTCTTTGAATAACAATCCTTTAAGCTCTGATCAAAAGAAAAGTGCATTTTGCATCTCATCTGAGGTCGGATCCATTCTTTCAGTGCGCTCTCTTTTTCCCACTCTTATTATATATATTTTTCATATTTTCCCCACTTACTCGAGATCATTCTTATGCTGCCTCGTTACTCTGGGCTCTGCCTGGCTGCCTGCTGTGTGTTTGAGTGTTTCTGGTCAACTTGGACGGGAGCGATAAACAGGAGCTTGGAAGTGACAAACGACCTATCATTCGTCTTTTGGTTTCTTATGGGTAGCTGGGAGATAATCAAAGAGTTTCACTTGGAAAGAAAGACAAGCCCAAATAAGTGACGTCACATTCAAAAACAAGCCCAAAAACCCGCAACCTGCGACTCACAGGATTTGCAAGCAACTTTAGAAAAAAACAAGCCCAAAGTCGCTTATAATAAGCGGACTTGGCAACACTGTCTCTGCTGTGTATTCCGGCTACATCCACACCACCAGAGCGTCTGTTTTCAGCTGCAGGTAACATTGCTTCAAAAAAGAGGGCAAGCCTAAGTCCTGAGCATGTTGACATGCTCACGTTCCTGCATTGCAGTCAAATGCTCCTGTAAAAGGAACACAAACACACACGCGGAGGCCTTTTCCTTGATTCTCCTGGAGCTATTGGTTTAAACCACTTGCAGCTGAAATGTGTGACACTGTTCAGAACCTAAGATGCACAACCTAAAGCCAATGTTTATGCATTTTTTTTATTGATTATTGCCCTATATTTTTGATACAAGAAATCTTAAATTGAAAATAAATTAATTTGTTTTTACTTGTAGTAATTATTTCTATTTGTGTTTGCAATTTGGAAATGTATGTTATGAATTTAAAAATATAACCTATCTAAAAATGGAAACCATTTGGTCATTCATTATTAAGTGAAATGTCTTGTTTTCTCTTGTGTATTTTTTTTTTTATTGCACTTTAACAAAGCAAATATGTTTATCCGATTACTTGATTAATCAAATCGATTTTTCAGTAGAGTACTCGATTACTAAAATAATCGATAGCTGCAGCATTAATTTATTTTATTTATTATTACTACTATTGTATCAATCACCCGACACTACCTTGACCCCAGTGCTGTATGCTGCACCCGACACTATACCCCATAACCAATGCAATAGCCATCACTGTACCGGACATTGTATCCTGCATCCAACACCATACCCAGTGCTGTACCCAATGTCATACCTGACACTGTAGCCTGTTTGCAACACTGTGCTTGACACTGGATCTCATACCTGATGCTGCATTTTGTACCGTACACCATAATCTACCAATACTGTACCCTGCACCCAACACCATTCCCGATGCTGTACCCTGTTCCCAACTTCCCCAGAAATGTAGCTACACATCCTGGTGGTATCTGTGATTGGTCCACTTGGTGGCACCAAATTGTTTACTTCTTTTGAGGGCTAATGCTCTCCAGATTGAAGGTTATGTTCCTTATTATATCCTTTATATTGTTGATAATTTTTGACCCATGTTCTAGATTATTTGTGTTGCTGTCTTGTTTTTATTTAATTGCATTACATTTGTAGGTTGACTTGTTTTCTGTTGTGAAACTGCAGAGTGACCTGGACACCAAAGCTCACATATAAACACTCTGGAATGAGTTAATTGAAGCCCTTCTCGGAAACGGAAGCATAAGTGCTTTATTCTGTCTGGATAGGAATGCCTGATGCACACTGTATATACATATTTCTCCACAAGCTGCTGCTGCTCCTTCTCGGTCACACTGAGTCCAGGTTGTGTGTAATCAGAGATTATCTTGCCTGTCTGAGAGCAGTACAGGTGTGCTGAGCAAGACAAACAGTGCAGGTGCAGGAGAACTTCTGCAGACTTCAGCTGTACACAGTTAAACATTATATGTCTCTGGAGCTCATTTGGTGAATGTTCTTCATTTCGTTAGACTGCATTCAGATTCATCAGATTATTGTACAGGTTCAACCAGTTTGTGATCAAAGGCAAAAAAACCCTCCATTTTCTCCATTAGCTGGATAAATTGAACTGAAAGGTAAGGATTGGTTAATAGGAGTGGTTTTTAATGTCTAAACAGCAGCTGAAGAACCATCTCGTATGAGTCTCTGCCATGGAGGTGTGGATCTTTGCACACAAATACACTAGTTGTGTCCAGATGAAGCCTCATGAAACCATGAAGCATTCCATCCAGTTGGTTCCAAAAAAATTAAAATTTTTTTCTCCACTCGATGCTCTGATCATAGTGGCAGTGCCTTAGTCCACTGAGCCACTTGGGGCCCATAAAATCATCTTTAGTTTTGCATGGTCTGTCCAGCCATCCTTTAATCCCTCCATCGTTGCTGTGCAGGTAATGGTAATTGAAGTCTATCAGTCATTCTAAACTGACCACAGGCACAGCCTGAGCTCAAATAAACAAACATTACTGATCACTGACCTCTAAAACTTACAAACTCCACCAGTTGGAATGTTTAATAGAATCACATCTCCATTCCTTCTGCTTTATTTACAAATTTACTTCAACATAACCGTTAAATTCACCTTCTATCAAAATAAATGTCTGAACGATAGTCATGATCAGGTGATATCATAATTGTGACCACCCTTGAGTTTATAGGTGCCAGTTCATTTACATACTCACCTATTCAACCTGTAGGTGTGTAGTCCCACCCCTTTCACCCAGAGGTGTTTCAACCTTGTCTGAGTCAGCCAATCAGAAGAGAGATTGTTTAGATATTTGTCATAAAGGTACAGTAAACAAAAACAGCATGCTGAATTCTGAAGTTGTAAAATGATTATGTAAAAAAAAAACAAAAAAAACATTCAAAATGTAATTATAAACACAACAACAGCGTTAGTGGAGCTTAAGAGTTAAAGCAGCTCATAAAAGTGTTTTTAAATTGAAACCTGCTCATGTGTATAAGTAAAGGTGTGTTTTGTGTATGTGGGAGAGATCAAGTTATTCAGGTTTTTAGTATGTGGTGTTTCATAGCTACATGGCAATCCTCCAACACTTGTGTGTTCTTTAAAGGCAAATAATGAAAAATTGGACGTTTTTATTCAGCTCCTTTAAGAACCTGATACCTGTGCACAGTGTTGAACTGTACCATGTTTAATTTCAAAGTGGCAAGTAACAATAATCGGCAGATACAAATACAGTGGAACCTTGATCCGATAACTGAAGCAATATTTCCCAAAAGAAGTCATGTAAATCCAATTAATCTGTTCATACACTCCAAAATATGAACAAAAATACATTTTATGTAGAATAGCTATAGTTTTACATTGAGGAGTAAATACAAAAGATTAATAAAATGGATAAATGAACATTTTTAGCATCATTTTGGAGCGTGACAATGGGGTCCAGCTTTTGTTGAGATACAAACGTATCTTTGATGAGCGACAAACGTGTGGGTGCAAGCTTTGTTTTAAATAAATTTGTGGCGAGTCATGTGGGCACACAGATGAACGATAACGGGGACAATTCCCCTGAAAAAAGTCGACGATAACATGCGTTCAATAGAATGAGGATGTTGGTCAGTGGGGAATCCTTAAAAAAAAAAAAAATTTCCCCCAAATTTTTCTTTCCCAATGTGGTAGTCAACAATTAAACCAACCCATTAGTGGCTCTCTTCATCACTTTGCACTGTCCCTGACTCTAGGAGGGTGAGGACATGCACATGCTTCCTCTTTTGCGTGCGATACAGCCACCACCTCTTTTCGAACTACCGCTTAATACACAGTCACTGGGGAGCCAACGCCCTTGGAGGAAAGTCCAGGGTCTCTAGTTTTGAATGGACCAATCAGTAGCCAGTGGACATTGCAATGTGTGAGTGATGAGGAGAGTGAGAGCGCCATGTACCCGCCCAGAGAGAGCACGGCCAATTTTGCTCTCTTGGGCCCCGGCTGTTGATGGCAAACAGCATGACCAGGATTCAAACTCGTGATCCTCTATCATATAGATCATATAGGTTTGTATACAGTCCTGTTTAAAAGTTTATTTATTTTATTTACTATTTTATTTATTAATAATATTTTATTATTATTAAATATTTAAATTTGATTTCTACAGGGAACAAATGAAAATATTTAACTTCAGAATTTCACATAATATTCAGTGTGTCATAACTTTAGTCTTAGTTTTGAGATCGCTTGTGTGTGTGTGTGTGTGTGTGTGTGTGTGTGTGTGTGTGCGTGCGTGCGTGGGTACTGTAGGTGTGTTGCCGTTGCAGGCTGTGGAGGGTGATGATGGAGTGTATGATGATGATCTGAATGAAGCGGAGGTGAATGGTAACTGGACCCCTCAGGAGAAAGCCCTGCACGAGGCCAGACTAAAGGCAAAAGCTAAACGGAGGCTCCGAAAGTCCTCATCTCGCGACTCTACCCGAGAGAGTCTGTCCGAGACCGCAGCCGGGGAAACTGGCTCAGACCCCCACAGCCCCAAAGGGAAACCGCCCCAAAACCACGACCGAAAATCCAGAACTGGCAAAGGTCGTGGACTCCCCAAAAAGGGTCAGTACATCTTTACTGTTGTGTGTATTGTGGAAAGCTGACATAAAAATGTCTGATGTGGTGCATTCAATGCTGTCCCTCCATCTCCTCTTACAGCAGTTGAGCCACATGCATATATTTAAAAAAAATGACCTTTACATTATATTTAATTTTATATTTACAGCATTTTCAGTCATCCAGAGCATTGTCAGAAGATTGAACCATGATACTCCTGAAATCACAAAGTGTTTTGTTTTATTTGAAGTTGGGGCATGTGTGCGTTGTAAATATAATTAGTCATAAATATTTATTTATTTTTAAGTAAGCTAATGAGTTAATAAAACAGTTTTCTTCTGTTTAGTGTTCAAGATGGGGTTTATTTAAAAAAAAAAAAAAAAACCCCGAAATTAATTTTTCACCTCCAAAAATGTTAGTGTCCACACAATTAAGACGCCTACCTTGTTAATCCTCCTTGTAGATGTAAAGTCAAATGTTAGCTCAGCACAGTTTGTGTTGGTCCCCTGGTCCTTCACTGATGGTCACAGGATGCTGCCTAAAGAACTGTAAAGTGTAACTATATGGTAAATGGAGGTAACAAAACGGGTGGTGTTAATATTATGGCTAAATGGTGAAACATTCATATGTGCAGGTGGAGCAGGGGGTAAAGGTGTGTGGGGAGCAGCAGGGATGGTGTATGAGATGGAGGAGCCAGACTCCAGAGATCCAAACTATGACGAATCTGCTCAGGTGAGATACACACATTATACAGTTCAGATTAACCATTTTAGATCTACAGTGGTAACCCTACTTACGAGCATCCCTACTAACAAGTATTCCAGGTAACGAGTTGAGATCTCTGAATATTTTTGTTCCAGGTAACGAGTAAAATTCCAAGTAACGAGTAGCGTAAATTTCTTCAAGTATATTAAACCGCTAGGAGCGCTGCGGTCGTAGCATCTCCTAGATGCTACTGTAGAAGAAGAGCTCAGTCAATACAAAGTGAAAGTGCCTGTTGAAAGCGACGCTAAGATAGTGAACAAGAAAGTTGGATTACTTTTACTTTTCATATGATAAGTGTAACCATGCCATACACGTACACCCATCCTACACGAGCACCGTCGGTCTCCCTCTCATTAGCGGCCAGCCTACACGAGCGTCGTCGTCGTCACGTTTATTTTTTTATAAACACATTATTTAGCATATTAAAGTATACTGTATATTGGCCAGCTGACACGGATTAATCAGTTTTACATGTATTCTTATGGGGAAAATGCATCCAGCTAACGAGCAAACGAGCTCAGCTGCTGCACGGATTTAACTCGTAAGTAGGGTTACCACTGTATATTAAAGCACCTGTCCCGCTCCCAAATTACACCTGTAATTAAGGAGTGTTTAGTTATAACCGGAGTTTGTCCGTGCTGCTTTTTCTTGTAATCAGAACAGACCTAATTTACATATTCAGACTCACGGGTACAGCATCTCTCTATAATTAAGCAAGGTGTTTGTTTTCTCCTCAATGTGTTGGTAGCCAGTTGACTCTCCCAATCACTTGAAATGTCTCTGATGCATCAACGCGCTCGGATGAAAGCCTGTTTAATTGATGTTTTAATGCTGGTCAAAGGTTGTTGATGGTTAGTTGTGGCTTATTCTGGTTCTGCTGAAGGACCTTTTATTTATATCTGTGGTCTGTTGAAGATATTTTGATTTGTTTGAGCCAAAACAGTTTGTAGACTATCATTTGAAAATCAGACACAACTGAAGCCCAGAAGTGTCACATTGTGTTTATCAGAGTGAGTTAGAACTGTTAACCACACACACACACACACACACACGTGAAGGATGGTGAAGAGGAATGTGAGTCATTGTTTGTAATGTGTGTTTTTCTCCTTTTGTTGGGTTTATTTTTGGTCTGAACAACAGTTCTGAGAACATCAGAAGCATCCACATTTAGGGTAACCTGGGGGCAGTTTCTTCCTGCTCTGTTGTTAATCGAGTGTGTTGTGTACAGGGAGATACAGTGTATGCTAAAGTGGTTCCTGAGCTGGAGGCGGGTGAGCTGGAGAAGATGGTGAACCCCATAGTGCAGGAGTACTTTGAACACGGAGACACCAGAGAGGTGGAGGTGAGAACAGACACAGAGCTCACACTGTTTTATATCATGTTAACACTCCAGATTCATACTGGATTAACATCAGACTGGGTTTATTACTGTCAGACTACATGAAGTACACACACCGCAGACTCATGCTGGTTTTAAGCTCTCTCACGTTCCCTCTTTCTCTTGCTGTCTCTGTATGTGTAGATGTTGTTGAAGGACCTCAATCTGGGTCATCATAAGTATGAGTTTTCATCTCTGGCAGTGAGTCTGTCTCTGGAAGGTAAAGCAAGTCATCGTGAGCTGACATCTCGTCTGCTGTCTGATTTGGTGGGGAAGATTCTCTCTGAGAGTGATGTGTCCCGAGCTTTTGACAAAATGCTGAAAGAGCTTCCTGACCTCATCCTGGACACACCTGAGGCTCCACAGGTACAAACAAAGTCAAACAAGCAGGGCAGTTGGGGTGTATTCCTGTCTTAACATGACAGTTCTACTGTCTCGGGTGCACCATCTAGATCAGGTCCAGCTCACTTTATACAGCAGGTCCACCTTTCTGCAGGATGGAGAGACTAGGCTACATTAGTTACAGTAAATGAAGGACTTGAATAGCACTTTTGCTGATAACTTAGTCACCGTGGCATGTAGTTACACATCTAATTTTAGAAAGAGTTTTCTTCCGTATTCAGGAAATTAGTCCACACTGAATATATGGATGGAGAGATTTTCAGAAATAACCAGCTCAAATGCTCACATCATTCTCCAGCTCAGCAGGGGGTGATGCACCTCTCACAGAAACTCCTTAAGAAGAAATTCACATAAGTGACCTCACAGTGGTAACTAATTGGGAAAAGCTGTCGGTGCACATATAGTCAACATGCTGAACTTCACAGCTGTTACATAATTTATCTGACAATTAATTAGCATAGCAAAGAATACAATAACAGTTTAATAGTTTAGTCTTTAGTGGTGTAAACGTTACATCCAGTGAACAAAAATTACAATGGACAAAACCATCTCTTGCTCTCTCTTTCTAATCTATTCCTCTCTCCCCTCCTTCCAGATGCTTGGTCAGTTTATTGCCAGGGCGATTGCTGACCATGCTTTACCCATGTCCTTCTTGAATCGCTACAAAGGCAAAGTGGACTGTGACCATGCCAGGTACTTGCACACCAGCACATCATGGGAGATGTAGTTCTGCATTCAGTAAAGTATAATACCTTCAGACTGTGATCTCCATCTCTTGAAGATAATCAGATGTTACTGCAGGTACAACATGTCTCTAACCAGATTATACCATGTCCATAATTATTAACCAGGCTGCCATCATTATATTAGATTAGTCTGGGATTGTTTACACAATAGAGGATAATGAAGTCTTTAAAATAGCCGGAGAGCTTTTAAGTTTGTGTGTGTGTGTGTGTGTTTCAGAGCTGCTCTGGATCGGGCATCTGTTCTGTTGTCAATGAAGAAGGAGATGGTGAGGTTGGATAACGTGTGGGGAGTGGGTGGTGGCCAGAGACCTGTCAAACACCTCATCAAAGAGGTAGGTAGAGGGTGTGGCATCATTTGGCAGATGTTCTTATCCAGAGTGATGTACAAAAGTTTTGTTTACATTAAGAGAATTATCTCAGCTAGTACAGACAGTGTCTGAACTGAAGAGCAGTTTGGACTCCAAGCTGTCAGAACAAAGCCATCACTAATATCTAGAAAGAAGGAAAGATACACAATTATACACAATATAAGAGCTTCACAATACATTACAATAAGTGTTTTAAACTAGTGCTGCTTAAGTGCTCCACAAAGAGATGCTCTTCAGTCTGTGTGTGAAGACTGTGAGGGACTCTGCTGTTAGAACAGTCAGTGGGAGTTTGTTCCACGAGCTGGGTGCCAGGACAGAGAAGAGTCTTGATGCCAGTCTTTCACGTGTCTTGAAGGATGCCAGGTCAAGCTCAGCTGTACTAGAAGCTTGAAGGGTTTGAGGTGCAACTCCAGACTTGATCATTGCCATTAGGTAGAGAGGAGCTGGTCCATTTCTTGCTTTGTAGGCGAGTATCAGGGTTTTGAATCTGATACAAGCAACTACAGGAAGCCAGTGAAGTGTTGATTTATAAAAATACCTCAACATTTCCTAAATGAAATTTACTCTCCACTGATCTTTAGATAGTAGTTATTTTGTGTTTTAGTGTATTATTACAGCATTAATATTCACTCATTTCTCCAGCTGAGTTTTTTTATTTATATATATATATATATATATATATATATAATATATACTTATTTTAATGTTTTTTTTAAACAGTTTTCCTCCTGTGGCTGTAACCAGTGATCTGACGTACACTGCCCCTAGTGGTATGAATATCATATTTTATGTGTCTGCGTTTTAGATGAACCTGTTGCTGAAGGAGTACCTGATCTCAGGTGAGCTGACAGAGGCGGAGCATTGCCTCAGAGACCTTGAGGTCCCTCACTTCCACCATGAACTTGTCTACGAGGTACCTCTCTCTCTCTCTGTCTGTCTCAGCGACTCACAGACACCACTGTACTAGAACATCATATGTCTCTCATTAAAATAAGTAATTAAACTTTTGCACTTTAAAAACCAAAGTGCCATACCAACTGATTAGCTATTCTGAAAGCACACCCAGATCAAAGAATTAATGTGTGTGTGTGTGTATATAATAGATGTATACACACACCGTTGTTTGATATAATCACAATTTCTTAATCTGACTGCAATCATTATTCTTTAGTTTTGTTTGTTCTGTAATACTGTGGTAAAGGATAATCGTGGTCAACTAAAAAAAAATTGTGATTATCAAATTGTGTGTGTGTGTGTGTGTGTGTTCCTTCTCTTTTCTCTCTAGGCTGTAGTGATGGTGTTGGAGTCTAATGGAGACTCTGCTGTTCAGATGATGGTGAAGCTCTTGCAGGCGTTTTGGAATTCCGGTCTGATCACTCTGGACCAGATGAATCGGGTCAGTTCACTGAGAAATGCTAACTGGTGCATTATGTTTTGATTGTAGTGTTTTTTTCAAAGCAGCCCAGTGTTTAGACTTGTCAGTGTGCACTGACCTTGGGGCTCCTGCTGTAGAACCTGCAGAACTTCCACAGTACTTCCTGTAATGGGCTGTAGTTTGTATCTTTTGTATGTCTAAATCATGCACTTGATGTTCTTTGCTCCAGCTGTAATGACCACTGAGGGCTGCTGTAATAACTCTCTTTTGCCACTAGAGGTGGCGCTTGTCCTACACAGTTTTATCACTAGAGGTGGCGCTTGTCCTACACAGTTTTATCACTATCTTTAGTTCTGTGAATTAGACTCTGATTTGTTCCTCAGAAACTTGAGGCCTCACTGTGCCTCGTTAAGGGACTCAAGTCTTGATGGATCTGTGCTGGTATCTGCAGGGGTTCCAGCGTGTTTATGATGAGCTGCCGGAGATTAATCTGGACGTTCCTCACGCTCATTCAATCATGGAGACGTTTGTGGATCTGTGCTTCCAGGAATCTGTCATTACCAAGCAGCTCAGAGATGCCTGTCCTGCAAGGTACCACAGACACTTGTACACACTTTGCCAGGCCGCCATTGTAAATAAGTGTGTGTATATGTATACAGTACCAGTCAAACATTTGTATACACACTTCTCATTAAATGTTTTTATTTGTTTCCAACATTGTAAATGAACACTGAAGTCATCCATACTATGAAGGAACACACAAGAAATCATGTAGTAAACTTAAGTGTTAAACAAACCAAAATATGTTTTAGATTCTTCAAAGCAGACACACAACTGATGTCTCAAAGAGGCAATAAATGCACGTCATGAACTCTTGACAAGACACAGCTGTTAACTGAAAGTCATTCCAGGTGACTACCTCATAAAGCTGACTGAGAAAATGCCAAGAAAGCTGCCATCTAAGTAAGAGGTGCCTACTTTGAATAATCTAAAATATAAACATTCTGGTTTGTTTAACACTTGTTTGTTTATTAAATAACTCCACATGTATTTCTTCATACTTTGGATGACTTTAATATTACCGTATTTTCTGGACTATAAGTCGCTCCGAAGTATAAGTCGCACCAGCCATAAAATGCATAATAAAGAAGAAAAAAAACATGTATAAGTCGCACTGGAGTATAAGTCACATTTTTAACACCAAGCACAGACATGTCATTTTGAAAAGTAATTTAAAATAAAAATAGAATAGAGGCAACAACAGCTGAATAACTGAATAGTATGCTTACGTTACTGACACAACTGAGAACGTGCCTGGTATGTTAACATATTAAGATTTATTCAGAAAACCAGAGTATATATAATATGCTAAAAAGTTTACTAAACCATCCGTGTAACTCCAAATAACTAAAATCCAATGAAATCTTCATCCTCGGTGTCACTTTTCAACAACTCCGCTAACTCTGGAGGTAGAAGATGCGGCGCTTCCTCTTCTACGTCACTTACATCTGACTCATCAGTTGCAACACGGGCCTAGAGCGCCCTCTTGCGGTGTAGTGTGAAAATAACATGTAAAATGATATACCGGTAATAATATATTACGGTAATAAGTCGCTCCAGAGTATAAGTCGCACCCCTGGCCAAACTATGAAAAAAAAAAACAAAACTGCGACTTATCGTCCGGAAAATACGGTAATCTATAATGCTGTGTGTGTGTGTGTGTGTGTGTGTGTGTGTGTGTGTGTGTGTGTGTGTGTGTGTGTGTGTGTGTGAGAGTGTGTGTGTGTGTGTGTGTGTGTGTGTGTGTGTGTGTGTGTGTGTGTGTGTGTGTGTGTGTGTGTGAGAAATCCTGATTGTTGATCTGTTTGTTTTTGTCCACTAGGGGAAGAAAGCGCTTTGTGAGTGAGGGTGATGGAGGAATCATTAAAATCTAAAAGGTGAAGAGCTTGCCCCGGGGACCCCAGTCATCTCCCTGTCTCTCTTGCTCCCTTTTTTTTTTTCTTTTTTTTTTTTTCCTCCCCTCTCTCGTCCTCTGATTTGGTTCAGTTTTGAGTTCTGATGCTCAGGGGGATGACGAGGTGTTGCTGGAGGTCAGGTTTATGATTGTGGGTGGGGCTTAATTTGCTTTGCAGCACACTTTCTTTTTCTTTGCATGTATTATGCAAATTTGAAGTTCTTACAAAGTGAACAGATCAGATTAGAAATTGAGCTCTTACGTGTTGGCCTGTGCAGGTTTTGGGATTTTTTTCCAGTCAAATCAAAGCTTTAATACGTCACCTGTCAGTCTTTTGTTATGTTGGTGCCAAGAAATAACAGTAAGGTCACCTTTAATGTGTGTCTAATACTGAATACTCTCTGATTACTCAGATATCTGAAGTCATCTTTAGTGATTTGATCTGATCAAATGATCTGGGATCAGATTTTCATCTGATAATTTTAAACGGTAAATACAGGCATTACACTGTTTACACAATCTGCTCTCATTATGAGGATATAATAAGTACATTTAAGACTTTACATTGTGTAGTGCTTGGAGCAGTTGTGTGTAAAAGTTAGTGCCCCTGTGGCGAACCTTCATGTATTTAAGTAGAAATTAGAGAACCATCTTCTAGAGAACAAACTTCTGCACATTTTACTACACATTTACTCTTTATTTACTGTTATTTAGTGTTTTGGTCTGTTAGTTTTGGCACATTATCGTTTGTTTTAATGTGTTAAATTCAGTAAATAAACTGCACTTAAATATGTAGAAAATACTGGAATTTCCTGTAAAGGTGCACTTACTCATCAGGGGTTGACCAGCTTTTATACTAGACTGTGTATATATAGGCTGCGCTGATGTTTTAGACTCTGGTTTAGTTTAAGTCTAGATTAATCAGTTTGGGTTGATTTTAGTCATATTAAACCAGTCTAATCCTCTTTTTCAGAGTGCTGGAAGACTTGATCTGCTTCTACTTTCAAATTGTTACATTTATTGTAATTCTTAATGATCAAACACTTGGCACTCCAATTAAACGTTAATGCCCCCTGACATCTACAAAGAACAAACATGAATATAAATTTAATGCACATTTTAGTCTGTTTATGTACTGACTTAACACACTGTAATATAATAACATGGTGTTTAATGTGTCATAACATCACAGCTACACAGGCCAGGATGTCAGTAAATGTGTATTTAAATGTTTTTGTTGTTTACTGTAGACATTTCTCTAATTTACACTTGGATCATTCAGGTGGGCACTAACTTTTATACACAACTGTATATAATTTGCAGAGTGAATCTCAAAGCACACACAGCTGTTTCTCTTTATTTTCTGCTTTTTCAGTTTAATATTCTCTGTTCAGAATGACGGTAACAGCTAATCTGACACATCTGAGCCAAAAAAAGGTTTGTTAATAAACAGTCGCATTAATGTTTATTAATAAACACACTGCAGTCATTTTGGTGTAAAACGGCCAGCACTGTTTCCTCAGGTTCAAATGAGTTAAATAACTAAAAATAAGGTTCTTAAATAGTTCTTGTGATGAACATGCAGTTCTAGATAAAACCTTTCAAAAATTTTTCTCAAAAAAAAAAAAAAAAGGTTAATTGTTATTACAAAGATGCTTCACTCACTTGACGTTCTCTTGGGCCATTTCTAAACCCAGTCTTGCTCTCTGGATGGTTCCACTTTTTAAATCCGACACAGTCGCCAGCACAGAGTTGGAGGGAAAATGTGGATCTGTCTTTAGAGCCCCATGGACTGGGTTTAAAGACTGGTTCTCCTGTGGCTGCTTTGCTCTAAACAGAACCCTTTTAGGCTGCTTAATTTTGAAGAGCATTCTGCTTGAATTGTTTATTGGTCTGTTGAGAACTAGAACGGGGATCTTATTTTTCTTTTCCTTATTTTGTACATAAACCCCATCTGTGTCTGTTCACATTCTCAGAGCTACAGCGGTATTTTTGGCTCAGCGTTGAAGAACATTTTGACACTGTAATTATTTCAGAAATAAAAAAAAAAGTAAAAAAAAAACAATTCAAAACAAAAACTTGTGTTCATTCTTTATTAAAGGCTGTAGACACACTGCAGAAATTGGGTCCCAGTTGTATTTAATCAGTTTCTATGAATAATGGCTTAGAAATGCAGAAATTCAAACATTTCCCTGAATCTCAGGAGTGGTTCACATCCAGACTTCTGACTTTATAAAGAGGGGTGAGATGTACCATCTTTGTCTTGCTGTGTGCGATTAGTGGATACTGGTGATGGGTAGATGAGGCGTCATGAAGCGTTTCGACACAGCAAAACTGTATCGATACTGTCACTGAATACTGACACCTACTGGACGTTAAAAATCCCTACAGGCAACGTAGTTGACAGACTGGTTTGATGACCTAGTCTATACAATAATATTTAAGTAATTTAATTTTTTTATTATATATTGTATTATTATTATTATTATTATTATTATTATTAATAATAATAATAATAATAATAATAATAATAATAATAATAATGGATTGTATTGGATTGCGTTAATGGATAACGCAACATGCCACTCAGCTCTTGGTACAAGCTGTGGTTATCTCACGCCTCGATTAGTGCAACGCTGTGCTAACAGGCCTCCCAGCCTGCACTATTAAACCACTACAGATGGTCCAGAATGCAGCAGCACGTCTGGTTTTTAACCATCCAAAACGGGCACATGTCACCCCACTGCTCACTGAGCTACACTGGCTTCTGATTGCTGCCCGGATCAAACACAAAGCCTGCATGATCGCCTATAAGGTGATGACAGAGCAGGCTCCCCCTTATCTACATTCGCTCTTAAAAGCTTACGTCCCTGCCCGGTCGTTGCGCTCCTCCACTGAACGTTGCCTTGCTTTGCCTAACATTCACACAAAGCAATCCAGACTGTTCTCCTCAGTAGTTCCCAGATGGTGGAACAAGCTGCCTACCACCACTAGAGCAGAGATGTCCCTCACTGGGTTCAAGAAACTCCTAAAAACTGAGCTCTTCAAAGAGCACCTGCTCTAGTGATCCCAAATACTCCCCATGAGTACTAATATGCACTCAGCATTCGAAATCAAATGTTAATTCTAGTGTACTAGTAAATACTAGTACAACTCTAGTATTATTTTTTTGCATCTGTACTTTCCCACTATTGTAAGTCGCTTTGGATAAAAGCGTCCGCTAAATGCAATGTAATGTAATGTATTTATAAGCGCCTTTAACAACACTCAAGGACACTTTACAAAATAATTAGCGAAACATACTAAATGAACACAAAACATACAAGAGACAATACAGTGGATATCACAGAGAATATGGTCTGTAGGCATTGTATCTAAGAGAAGGAGAAAAATTTTGATCTGAATTTTGAGTGGACAAGTTTTATCGGATAAGAGACACTATAGGTGACATAACAGAGAACATACAAAACACAAGTAAATCATACAAAGCGATTAATAAAACATTTCACAGGAACTCACAACAATTTCCGCGAATATTTATGTAATGTAATGTAACGTAAATCGCCTGCGAAAATAGGTTTCGCTGAATGTTATCACCCTTTCATGTCTACGTTTTTTTATTATGATCTCAACATGATCATAAATGATCATG
>BRDA01032387.1:0-14376 GCA_036984385.1 Crenuchus spilurus | reverse complement strand
GAAACCAACCTGTCCAGTTAGGAAGCAACACTGATTGTGAATCAATTTCTCCTGCTGTTGTGCAAATGGAACAGACAACAGGTAGAAAGGAGAGGTAAATAGCAAGACAACCCCTATACAGGAGCGGTTCTGCAGGTGGTGATCATAGACCTTTTCTCTGTTCTCATCCTTTCTGGCTGATGTTTTGGTCATTTTTGCATTGTGTCAGTTCTCTCACCATAGAGGTAGCATGAGGCGATGTCTACAACCCACAGAAGTTGCTCTTGGTAGTGCAGCTCATCCAGGATGGCACATCAATGCGAGCTCTGGCGAGAAGGTTTGCTGTGTCTGTCAGCACAGTGTCCAGAGCATGGAACAGATACCAGCAGACAGGCCAGTACACCAGGAAACATGGAGAGGGGTGTAGGAGGGCAACAACCCAGCAGCAGGACCGCTAGCTCCTCCTTTGTGCAAGGAGGAACAGGAGGAGCAGAGCCAGAGCCCTGCAAAATGACCTCCAGCAGGCCACTAATATCCATGTTTCTGCTCAAACGGTTAGAAACAGACTCCATGAGAGTGGTATGAGATTTTGAGTATGATTCCAAATCCAGACCTCCAAGGGGTAATCATTTTGATTTACATTGATCATTTTTATGTTTTGTTCTCAACACATTCTACTATGTAATAAATAAAGATTTTCAACTGGAATATTTTATTCATTGAGTTCTAGGATGTGTTATTTTAGTGTTTAGTGAGCAGTGTATATATAGGCATATTTGGGTTTATATATGCTTGCCGACTGTGTGAGTTATGCACTGTGTGTAAATAAAGCACATTTGTGTTGGTCAAGCTAGCATCTGTGTTTGCCTCTGTGCTAAGCTGCTGGTTATTTTGGCCACACCTCTAGTGCAGGGGTGAGACACAGTAAGGCTGGGCAATTAATTGAAAATTTATCAAAACCAACATTCAGAACCTAAATGCCTCAAATGTAAATATAAAGGCAGCATTAGTATACTGATTTCTCAACTTAAACCCTCCAACTAAACCTGGCTATTAACAAATGAGTTGAATCAGATCATTTAGAGCAGGCAAATCAAGAACCTTTGCTGGACTAAGATGCTCCTGAAACAGTGTTGAGAACCCCTGCTGTACACAGAGGGTGAGATAGGGAGCGAGAGAAGTAGTGTGCTTGAGTCTGCAGATGGAGGAGAGGTGTGGGCCTTGCTGTGTCTCGGGTCATTAGAGCTCCTTATGTGTCCTCTCCAGCACCCTCATCACAGCACCACAACACAGAGAGCCATTCAGCCAGCCATTAAACTGCACTTCAACCTGCCTCTCTTTTACACAGTCTGGGCCATGCTGCAATTAAACGACTCTCTCCGTTACACGGTCTAGACTGCACTATGTTTAACCCTGCCTGTTATGTTTCAGCACCGGACAGCACCGGCTTCTATATAAAAACACTAAAAATAAAAAGGCCAGGGATGAGCACAATTCACTTGTGTTTATGCTTAATTTCAGAATCTCCTGAGCATTAAATACTATATTTCCAAACGTGTGCTGACATTACATACATAGGTTGTATTAACTCCTATGAAAATAAAAAGGATTGAGACTGTTACTGCAGAAAGGAGGGTAAGCTCTCTATTAATACCATTCATTCCTGAATATTTGAATAAGCATGTGTCTATAGACTAGGGATGCAGCAAAATGAACATTTTTGACCAAAACTGGAAAAAAAAAAGAAATATTTGGCCAATTACTGAAATATAATATATTAGTACATAAAATTAGTAACTAAACTGTTTTCATTAGTACGGTATGAATGTCTGTATTTTAATAAGTTGGTTTGAAATCATTAGGATTAGGGCTGCAACTATCAAATATTTTTGTAATCGAGTATTCTATCAATTTTTTTTCATCAATTAATGGAGTAATCGGATGAATCATAGTTTTGTGTAAAAAAAAAAAAAACTACATCAGTAGCATGTTATGCAACATGAAAGGCCTCTTTATATGAGCAAGCAATTGGCTGCTCATTTTACACACAGAGAGAGAGAGAGAGAGAGAGAGAGAGAGAGATAGAGAGAGAGAGAGAGAGAATAATTGTATAATACTCAAATAATCGTTTCAGCCATAATTAGAATGAATATCATGAGTTTGATTAGATTTTTTAATAAAACAAATGTTAGAAAAATTACACAACAAGACAATTCTGGCTTCACCATAGCAAATTAAGCTTAGTAAAGTTTGCAGTTGTAGTTTGTTGTAATTTCACCACCAAACTTTAACTGTGCCGGTGAATCTGAGTTTTGTTTACTGGTGAGGAAAAGCACAATTTTGAATGTCAAACTAGAAAAAGGTAATGGGGCCATTTAAAACGTCATTGTATTGTATTAATTATTCTGTCCTTTCACTTATTCAGCCAAACACCTAAAGTGTTTTGTGTATTTTGAAATTTTTGTTTATTTATTGATTGATTTATTATTATTTTTTTTTTATTTTTTTTTTATTTTGCCTTTTTTGGACAAATATTTTAATTTGCTGAATATTTGGTGCTTGCCTGCTACAGACCTTATTGTCTTATTTGTCTATATCTTAAGGATATAAAACAACCCAAAACAACGGATTTGCATATCTATTTATATGCTATTTATGTTAAGTTCATAAGCAGGTCTTTTAGCATAGACCAGTATTTAGGAAGCATGAGTTCATTAGCTTTATTAACGCAAACTTAGATATCATCTGATACTGTAATAGTGTTATATTTAGAAAATATTAGGATTTGAATATGTAAATGCCATCCAACACTAGGTTAGGTTCTCTGTCTCTCTCCCTCTGCTTTCATCTGACATGAACACAATTACCCTTGACAGTATTGGCTGGTGGAATGAAGGTTATCTGGACAGAACCACATTGCCTTACGGGCTGTGCCAGGAGAGATGCCCACTCTGAGTTTCTGCTGTGCATCTGCTTCTACACTTAATTTTACCTTTATGTTATGATCCAAAGAGCACTGAGTCAGAGAAAGTTTTGTGCATGGTTTAAAGCACCTTTGATCAAAACATGTTAAGACTGTGTTGCCAATAGAGGAATGGAACTGGATGTTTATACTTAATTCAGAAGGGACCAAACAAATGAAAAAACTGAACATTTTGATTAACTGGTGATTGAGTATTTAATGAGTTGGTTCCATAAAAGCCTTTTATACACTACATAACTTTTAAAGTAATATCATCTCTGACTGATGGTCATTCTTATGATGAAACATCCATCACACATTACAATGACTAGGGATTATAAACTACTGTAAAGACTTCAACCTGTTGTTGAACTGAACCAAAACTCGCATCATGTTAGGAGATGCAGTAAATGCGAGAGCACAACCGTGTACTACTACTTTTTTGGATAATTTGGCATATACGTATAAATATAAATATAAATATAAATATAAATATTTAATTTTTTAACTCTCATCCCTTCACACTCTATAATGTAGGAATAACAGCTAGCTAACCTTCTAATAATAGTCACATAGCACGTTTTTCAATGCCTGGTTGGTTCAGGACTTCAGTGCAACAAAGTAAAACAAAAAAGTCACATATTTCAAAGCAAACAATTAAAACGTTTGTTTTAATGTTGATACTACCTGTATAGTAATTTACTCAAATTCAATATGAAATATTCTAATAATTTGAGATTCTGGATTTCTGAAGTTTATGAGCTATAAGCCACACTGATCAACAGTAAAACAAGCAAAAAAGGCTTAAAATGTCTCTTTACATGTAATGAATATGAATTTTTCAATTATATTTTTTAGATGCACTCCATCATACTCCAATGCATGCATGAATTTACTTTTCACACTAAATTTTCATTGGCTGTTGACAGGAACTGTTCAGACTTGTGTTGTTGATGAGGATACACTACAGGAACACATTTGATGTACACCAACTGGTCTGAAACCCAAGCAGAAGGCAAACATTCTGTGCACTCGCACTCCATTTTCTCTCCAACTGTCAACTCTGACTGACACAAAAGCTGCAGACTTGAGCCAACAAGCACAGACGCAGTCTAAAATCAGGGCAAAAATCACATAGTGTAACCCCTGCCTTAGAGGTGTGGTACCATTCAGAGACAGCATGAGCATGTGATTGAATGAAATACTGCAGCCGCTAGGCAGACAGATGGAGAAGATTGGAGACATGACCTTGCATAAGAATGCCAAACAGAAACACATCCAGCTGCAGATAATAGGAGAGCGGAATAACACCAATGTGTGGCTAAATCTAATCAATATCATCACCAGCAAAATCCCCGTGAGCTATGTCAATAATTCTTGTTGAGATGAACATAATGTTTACTGAGGCGACTATTTATCTAATTAGCTGTTTCACAGTTTGCAGAGTTGGCTTGTAGTTGACTGCTAGACACTTTAACAGTGGGTTTTAATGCAGCTTTGTTTTGTTTATGGTAACTTAATTTGCCTTGAAAAGTTAGCGATTCTGTTTTTGTGACTACCAGAAACAAAAGAGATGAACACAGTTTGTTTTATTGTGTAGAAGCTTCAGAAAAAGAAAGAAATCAGAGAAATATGTATCGCATGGGTGAGAGGGCACACAGTGTTGGCTGCTGCTGGATAAACCTGTCTGATGAATGAAGATCCGTCCGCTTCAGCTGACAGATAAAGTGCTCACATTTATCGCAGTCAAGGGACTATTTCAGCTTCAGAGTCGTTCCTATCTCACGTCGCTCTGTTCCTTATCTTCTGCTAGTGAAGTTGAACTCCTATGTACATGGAACATCCGAAAGTAAGAAAGCCGATCTAGGATCAGGTTCAAACCAATTTCCTTGTAATGGAACTCGGTAGGAAATGAGAGATGAAATAGTGACCTCAGAACAGAGGTTGTAATGGGTTCTTGGGAGTTCTTTGTAAAATTGTCCATTCTGCTTCCAAGTAAAGGTGTCAAATGGGATATTTAGAGAAATGTTGAACATCTGGTTCCATTAAGAACCCTAAAGTGGAAGGTTCTACAAAAACGTTCTGTAAATGTGATGCGAAAGAACGTTTTTCAAGTCTGCATTGTAAAGATTCAGTGTCAGCTGGAGGTTTTTCTAAGAAATGTACTGGGAAGCCCAGCACAAGCCAAGCCAAGTAGTGGTGTGGGAAGTTGAGCAGGAAAATCCTTTTTTTAACGATTATTTTTAATGTCACCCAGTCATGGGTGAAAAGGAGGAAAGATTTTTATGCAGCCCTCTGGAGCAGATGAAATGATTGTCATTTTCGAGATGGCTTCAACCATCAGTACATTTATTACCATCCCCGAAACATCAGGTGTGAAAAGTCACCAAATGAGGTGTGAGGGAGGCTGAATGGAGAAGCAATCTCACTCATCACACAGCTAATTCCCCGTACTTGAGCCGGAGCATGCGGAGGAGACTGCAGCTAAAGCGCACTGCTGAGGGTTTATTGCATTATTAGACTCTTAAATGCCTCAAAGCCAAGCACCATGACTTAGCTGCTCATCATCCCATAATGAACACCATCCTACAGCAAGGCCTGAAGAGACCTGAGGTCTCATGTAGTGATGTTTTGTCGACTGCTTTTGTCCGTGAGTAGAATTGCAGATCAATAGCAATGTGTGCAGGTTGTATTTTGGGACACTGATTTAGATCAGGTCTTTAAGGCTTATTTACTTGCCTACATTAACAAATAGAAGTCTGATCCTTGATCAGAAGTCTTATTCTGTGCCTAGGCTGTATTTTGTATGTACAGTACATACAACTGTGATTCTGTACTGCATATACACTTGTCTATGTAAAGGCATCAAACAAATACAATATCTGATGTTTATTTACCAGGATAATTGCATTATTTTGTGTAGTTATTGTGTGATTGGTCTTATTTATTCTAATGATGGGCTGATCCACAATGTTCATCTCCAATTCAATTCCAATATACAACTGCCAATGCTGATACCAATTCTGATAAAAGAGCTCTTTTAGTTTATTATTATAAGTATTATACCAATAACTATACTGTTTTGATGATAGTTTGTACAGTTTAGGTATTGCAGGTTCTGAAATGTATTTTCTGGATGGCATACCTGGGCTCTAAGTGCTCCAACAGTGCGAAATCCAACATTTTTCACCACAGAGTGGCTGAGCTAAAGATGAGCAACTTCTCTGTGATTCCTTTAGCCTTTGGGCAGTCTGTTGGGAGTTTAGAACGTTTCTGCCTCAGTGAGAGTCTTCAGCCTTGTGGTGTACTCCTGTCTGTTTACTAGCACAGACTCCTGGTATTTTTTGACGTGAAACCTCTGCAGGTTTTTTTTTTGTTTTTTTTTTAAATTGGTTGTATTATAAAATGCTGGAGTAGTTCCACCCCTTGGCACGCTAGCTTTACAATGTAGCAGTTCTGCGTTTCCAAACTGAAAAATCTCCAAACGACATTTTTCTGAAGCTAACAGCTAAAGACATTATGTCAGGTTTATGGTCAAGCACAGGCTGTGGACTGGAATATGGATCGGTAAGTGGATCAGCCACATTTGCCCGATGTCAAATCAGTGATTGTGATCGGCATGCAGATGACCCTTGCGCGTAACCAATCGCGCCCCCCACCCCACCATGACAGTGAAAATTTCCAATCAATGACACAATATTTAATTGTTTTTGAAGTTTTTTCTTGGGGTGACAAACGAAAGGAAAGCGTGGTGCCCCCGAACACGTGGTGCCCCAAGCATAGCGCATTAACTGTGTATTGGGAGCGCCGGCACTGTATCCAATACGTTAATTATACACATACATACATACATACACATTATACTTATATAGCGCCTTTCTAGACACCCAAGGATGCTTTACAATCAACACACTCCATTTACACACACTCAACGGTGAGAAGCGGCAGCCAATCGCGCACAGCGTACTCTCAACCGGAAGCGACCGTCCACCTGGAGGACTGCATCGAGCACTATGGAGATCACCCAGGACAGAGTGCCAACCATATCTGGGCATACACACATACATACACAGACATACACACATTCATTCATTCATTTATTCATTCATACACACCAGGGTAATTTTACAGTAGCCAGTTCACCTGATATCCATGTTTTTGGACTGTGGGAGGAAACCAGAGACCCCGGAGGAAACCCACGCAGCCACGGGGAGAACATGGAAACTCCACTCAGATGCGGACTCGAACTCAAGACCTCAGCGCTGAGAGGCGAACATGCTAACCACTAAGCCACCGTGCTGCCCAACACACAATTATGTCAATATCAGCCCCGATACCGATATTGTATCGGATCGGTCCCAACTCTAATTATTAGATTGAAAATGTTTGCATTTTGTTGTAGCTATTAGAGAAAATAAGCTTAATTATATTGTATCTATGCAAATGCAGAGTTTAGATAAACATGATTTGTCTGTTAATAACAGTCTCAGTGCTGTAATCAGTACTCTGATTAAATAAATCAATTATAAGGTCTTATAAAGGTGAATTGTGCTCACAACTTCCCATATTTATCAAAGTTCTGTCCTAGAGAAGTCCTGATCTGAGATCAGTTTAAACCTTCTGTCCATCCAGGGCTGGCACTCTGCATACACGGACTACGCACTGCGTGTGGGGCTTCATTTGTGGAGGGGGCTGCGCTTATGGCACCTACATGCTTAGCACCGGTATTGTAACCAACACTTAACAAAATGATATATGCTGGCTGAGATCTGATCATAGATCATCATTCCTACATTGAGATGCTTGGTAAATATGGCCCAGTGTGTGTGCCAGTGCTGCATTCTAGGAAAGAAGCCTTGTGCATCTTTATACAGTTATATAAAACACAATAATACACCTAAAGCGGGTTCTCAGCACTGATGCTTTTTAGTTAAATGATTTCTCTGTGACCAGTGTAAATAACTGTGCAGTATGTGTTATAAGCTGGAGATGAGAAATACATCTTTCTGATTGGCTGGCAAAAATCAGGCAGTTCTGTATATCAGGACACCAGTAAAATAGTTTCGTCACAGTCTGTTATGAATGCTGTGGAACCTGTCAATAGTCACCATAACAATCAAACTAGGCTATCATACCTAGTGTTATCCTATCCATGACAAAGGAAAGTAGTCATTTAGCACAAACAGGTCCTCTTTTTTTTAGATTACTGCTCATGTTTTCTTTGTGCACATAAGTACACAAAAATGGCTAAATGTGTGGTTAAGTGGGATAACAGCCTTCGAGGTGTCCCATTATATAAAATGAATGGATTTGGCCGAGGATACTCTACGCCTACACATTGTCCATTAATTTTGTAGAATGGGACACGTTGGCAGCAGGTTGTTTATTTATTTATTTATTTATTTTTAATTCAACTGGGTATTTTACTCTTTGCTACAGTTTATAAATAACTGTGTATTTGTGTATAATTCAATGTGTAACTATGTATAATTTAATTAAAAAGCTGTCAAATATTTTATATTCATTACACAAAGTGACATATTTCAAGTCATAATTTGCATGAATTATCTTAATTTAACATACACTGAAATATTATATTAAGTAATAGAACTTTTTTACTTTACTGTGTCGTGTCTATTTTTAACTAAAAAGAAAATTAACAAAAAAAAGATTATGCAATCCAACACATTTTAAGCCAACACTTGCACTAGAAAGACTTCTGTCATCTCAGCTCTGACTAAACAAACGCTTTCTGACATCTAAAACAAGCTGTTAATGAATTGATTTGTGGTGTGAATGAAATCCTGTTCAGAAACTGCTGCACTGCATCTAATAACAACAGCAGAGGTGAAAGCAGCATAGTTGAGCTGTCAGTATCATCACATTATCAGTTTCCACATGTAAAGTGTTGCTTTGACCAGTGTGAAACCCTTTGTGTCACAACTGCTAGAATTAATAAGTTCAATGAGCTATTAAGCCGTTCTGCTGAATCGTAGATACTGGTGTGTACACTGCATAGAGAGGTTACTGTATCACCCATGTAGCTCAGTGCCAGAAAATGCTCAGAGTGGCTAATCTTGACCATGCCTTTGGTGCTGTTGCCCCAAACATAGTGTCCTGGGCTTGACCTGTACACGACTTCCATACCCACCCACATCAGTCTCAGTCAGCGAGCAGCTGTGTGCGGCCCCCACACTGCCACATGTACCAGATGTGTGGCTGCCCCGCTGGACCTGCGTCCACGACGAGACGAATGAGTGTGAAGCAAAGGAGCGAGTGACCTCTCTCCTTCAGAGCAGCACAGGGCTGGCCTCTCAGGGGTCCGGCGTTTATTAATGTGCCTCTGTCGTCTCTTGCTGGCCAGGGGAAACCATTACCACAATTAATTTCCTTGTAATTGTTTTGCCATGTATCAAGCGACTCTTCAGGCTGGCATATTGAAAGGGATTGAAGGAGGAAAGGACGATGGGCGTTTAATTGGAAAGGGAGGAGACTGCTGGCAAGCTCAAACTGAAGTAAACTGATTAAATAACCATTACAGGTGGTGTCAGACCTTCACCAACTCATTGTCACCTCCGTCATCTTTCACTCTCCCCTCTTAGGATGATTGTCTGCTTTGGTTTTGCTCATCGTCTCTCCTGTTTCTCTTTTTTCTTACAGGTAAGCCCCCTGCTGTTGTGATCACCAGGCAGTCAAAGTAGGTTGTCTGCTTTATTTCCCGGTGACGTGCCATCATCCTGTAACGGGATCATCACAAAGGAAAACTCAGGAGTGTTCGTTCAGTGCAGTGCATTGATTTGTTGTCAGAAATGTGTTCATCGTCGCTACCTATGTGTGTTTGTCGCTGTGGGCTGGCCAAGTGCTGAACAGCTGACAGATGAGCATATTGTACTTGGCTTCAGCAAATAACAAGGTTAGAAAGGTTCCCAGCACAATGACAGTGTTAACTTTATAACAATGCCTGTCTGAGTAGGAGTACGTTATTAGAGCTTGTTAGGAAGACTCGCGGGTCTTAAGTTGCACAGCTTCTTTGTGAGGATGCTGAACCTGTGGGTGTCTGCCGAATTTTTTTTTTTTGCTGGCATGTTGTTATGTGGTTTGAGAAAGGTTAGGTCGAGTTCAGGCTGAGCCATGCTGTAAACACGGTGGGTTCAGTGCAGATAAGGGCAGTGCGAGCTTGGATTGTGGACGGCTTCTGTCTGGCTGAAAGCAGAAGATTCTTGTTCCGCTCTCCAGTGTCCTCGGTGGGAAGTCCAATCTAGACAGCGTTTTCTGTTCCTTTCTTATTAGGATCCACTCATAGTGGGGTATTATGATCACAGTGCAGGCTTTCAAAGCATTTTGTTAATTAACCATTTAGATGAGTCACCTCTAATGTTGAGTGTTCAAATACGCTTTTGGTAAATGAGGACCGAAAGAGATGAAGTACTCTTTTGTGTTAAGACCTGTTGAAAATTTCATAAAAAGGATCTGGAGCTCTATCACATGCCTTTTATGAATGTGCTTCCTTCTAAGCAAGAAGCAGAGCATGGTCTGCCAACTGGGTCAGGATGACCTGGGCATGCTGGTGTGATGAGCTGTTTGTATCCACTAAATCCTTCACCTTCTAGCTTCACAGCTTCAGCATGGGCAGACGAAATGCATGTTTAGAGAAGAAAGCGTAGTCCTGATTCATTCAGTAGCATGAATGAATGCATAATATCATTGATAACATTCCAATTACACTGGCTAAAGAAGAGGGACAGACGCTGGTTCCCTCTTTGTATTCAGTGAGCTGTGATGGCAGAAATAAACAACAACAAACTCCATGTCTATTATCACATCCCGTGTATTTGCATAAGATGGTAGACGATGGAGAGGAGGAGCTATATGTGTGAATGTGGGTGGATGGTGTTCAATGTTTACATGAGGCTTGTATAAATAATTCAATTAGTTTCCCTCACTTTGGAGTCAAAACAGTTCCTCTAGCCGTACCCTGAAGTATGAAATGCTAATCTACCTGGCTAGACGACTTCAAAAGGCACATTCGACAGACAAATTAATGATAATAACCTATGTATTTTATGATATATCCATCAGGAGGAAAAGAGGATCCACTCTCGAGCCGACTAATGAGCGAAAGTAGTTCGACACTGTAAAGTAAGACCTGAGTTAGCTTAATGCATAATTCACAAAGACAGTAATACACTTTAAGTTGCTCCTGAAATGGTATTTGAAGGAGGAAAGTGCTCTTATCATGCCAAGGAAACTGCATCTCATTTAGCAGTGTTTATGTTTCAGCCCAGCATTAGTGGAAAGGGGGATGTAACTGTATGGCGGATATACAAGCTTAGCATTACTTACCTCATTTTAGATGTCTACTGTTTGTTCCTTCTGAATATGGCCTATTGTCTACAACTAGTCACCAGAAACCAATCACTAGTCAGTTTTATTTATGATTAAAAATACTTTCAATTATTATTATTTATTTTTTTTCATCTTCTTCAAATAAAGCATGTGTGTGTTGATTTTAATCATTACCAAAGGATGGTGTGGGTTGGAACATCTCTGAAATGGCATGGCTTACAGCATGCTCTTAGTCACCAGTGTATGGAACTCAGCATTTCTTAGATCTCGATTCATTTGTGCATCTGTGGGCGGTATTGGTAAAGCAGGTCCAAACTGTGGAGGCTCCACTTTGCAACTTCCAAGACTTAAAGGATTCACTGCTAACGACTTGATGCCAGGACACCCAGAGGTCTTGTAGAATCCATTATTCACCAGAGTAGAGCTATTTTGGTGGCATGTGGAGGGCCCAGAGTATATTAACCGTATTAGCGTAATTGTTTGAATGGATATGAGCAGACATACTTCCCTTTTGTCAGAATGATCACACCCCTGTTTGGGTGAAAACAAACACTGTAGAAGTAACAGCACCGAATTGCAAAAGTAAGTATCCCCATTGTTAAATGTTGCTGCGTCGTACATTTGCTATGTCTAATAATAGAAATAATGCAAAATAAATATATAAATTTAAACTTATTTGTTTAAAATGGCAAATAACTTGGAATTTGTTTGTACCACCAGTCACATTAGAGTTGCCCTTTTCACTCAAAAAGGGGTGTGGGCATTACCCAAGGGCAAAGTTCCTATGCGTGTTTTGATTCGTATTTATAAATATATTACAATTTTGCCAACATTTCAGAGGTGCAACTCACAGAATCCAAACTGGATATAAATGTAATTCATGATGTGACTAGTTATGTAATAACAATTGAAACCCCTGCCTACCGTGACTGTAATCCCTTTCTGCAGGCCCCCTAGTGGACAAGATGCAAATGTCAGGGAAATTGACTTGTTCTACGTTGTTAACTGAAATATTTCCCCCATCTCACACGTATAATTCTAAAGCGGACACGGCTCGCTGTGCGTGTGTGCAGTGGTGTGAGTATGTGCTCAGTTAGCCAGAGAAGATGAGTAAGAGGAGGGGGCGGGGCAGCTGACCCTGCAGATACAGCTGTACAGACCTCTTCACACAGATGATCGAGCTGAGACAAAACTCAACAGTTAACTTCGACCCAGATTATGTTACAATTAATCTACAGCTGCCAAGATAAAAAAATAAGGTAACACTGTATAATAGCTTTCATTAATAAGCCATTAACTAATGATTAATAACTGTGAACAAATCATTAGTTCATGAGAATTTGAACATGAACAAATGTTTATAAATGACGGTTCATGTAGTTACTAATGACTGTATTCATTTTTGCAAATGTTAACAAATCATTAGTAAATCATTTGTTAATGAAATTCTCATGAACTAATGATTTGTTCACACTTATTAATCATTAGTTAATGAGCAATTAATGAAAGTTTTTATAAAGTGCTACCAAAAATAAAGTTTAAACACAATAAATTTTTTTTATAAATGTATAGTTTGCTCACACAAGATGAATAAATTCTGTGCTCTGTAATCCTTCAATGTTTTATATATATATATATATACACACAGAATAAAAGTGGAATTGATGGCCACCGTGAAATTTAAAGCCAATTGGCTAAAATGTTGATATACTGTCAGTTCAGGACTCTGCACAATGTCTGAAGGTGTGCTGTGCTGTTTTTGGCATCATGACATTAGCAGCAGATCCTTTAAGTTCTGTAACTTGTGAGGTGAAGCCACGGAAGATCAGATCCCATAGATACTTGATTGGATTGAGATCTGAGGTATTCAAAGGTCACTGTCAGTAGTGATTGTGAGCCTTGCTGCTTCAGAAATGCACCAGCCCAGGTGATTGGCCATCAGAGTTTAGCCCTTGTCAGTATGTCTCAGATTGTATATTTTTTACAGCGTCTCTTTACTGAATTCAAATTCATAGTTGTGTCATAACTGTATGATTGTATTAACACTTTAGTTTATTTAGATTTTCTAAGGCTTGGCTTACTTAAATAAGCTTTTTTAACTTGTAGTATATATCCTGACTCAGTGGTGACACAGAATGACTTTTTATTTGATTGTCGTTCCATTTCTTCCTCCCAGGATTATCTATTCATTTATTCATTTATTCTTTCATTTATTTATTGCCAACACGAGAAGCATTTGTTTTGACAGATGCTTGCTCTGGGGTGGCTGCCAAAGCATGGACAGATTTTCTGGGGATCCGCACTACAACACACAATAAACACTGCGGGTTAGACAAACAAACTCAAGCGCAAGTCAGATTTGTGAACAATTATGTGTGCTGGGCTCTTGCTCTGCATGCCTGGATGGACAGATACCATTTTAGCCCTCACTGATACAAGGGAAGGTAAGGACTAGAGTCCCACTGATATAGTTTAGCCCTTGAAACAGGTCAGTGCTAAAGAAATTGTGTAAACAATAAACTCCTTCTGTAGCTGAATGGCATGGAAAGTGTTTTAGAAATGAGCTTTACCTCAGAAGTGCTGAACTAGAATCAGTTTTAGTAATGATGGCCATCATAAATACAGAGGAAGCTTATTTAACTTCAGTTTACTGCCTGTAACTGTTGTTTTAAATGTCTATGAACTATCATTGGCATCCCTAACAACAGCAAAGTCTAAAAATGGTTATTGATACCTGATTTGTTTACATTACTGTTTTAAAATAAGATGAGTTAATTTTGTGTTTTAAGCTTGAGTCATAAGATTGTTTACATGTGGCTTGGCTTATGTTTTATTATATACAATGTTGTGAATGCATGTGCATGGTGTGGTGGTTTTTATGAAATATGGCACATATAGTATCAGTGGTATCGTCAACAGTAGTTTGTGTTGTGTTTTGAGGTGTGTGTGTGTGTGTGTGTGTGTGTGTGAATTGAGTAGTCTTTGACCTCCCAGTTAGCATCTCTGTGCCTGTTGTAATGTTGTAATGATGGCTGTTAGCTATGAGGCTGAAGGTGCAGCACTCCTACTGCCAGGCTTTACCTGGAGTA
>BRDA01032382.1:0-13519 GCA_036984385.1 Crenuchus spilurus | reverse complement strand
ATGCGAAAAAAGTCAGTTTCCATTACACTTTTGCGATATAAACCAATTTGGATACGACTGAAAAACCTCCTCATCTTAGCGCAAAAGACTTTTATCCAAAAACCTGAGTTTTTTCGAAATTGTTGTGTTTCCATTAAGCTAATTTTTATTCTCCATTCTAATTTGTGATATTTCAGAGTCAGTGGAAACGCGACTAGGGACAGTGCAAAAGTGATGGGGAGAGTCCCCTAGTGGATGGGATGAGCTAATTGACTACCACTACATTGGGAAGGGGATAAAAATGGGCAGCTGAATGCATTCATTAGAAGAGGCGTCCACAAATATTTGGCCACTTATTATATTTAGCCATGGAAATTTAAGGCATTTCAGCTTTAAATCTTCATTCATCTGTGTCTAGTATGGTGCTGTGCTCTAAACTAAACACACTCATATGCTGTGATATATAAAGAGATGTTTGATTTTGGTTGGATTGTGATTGTCTCTCTGCAACGTTCCTTTCTTTTCTGCTCCACTTCGCTCATCATGACTGAAACAGAGTCATATGTTTGGAGATAATGTGACTGGGGCTTCAGGGCACTAAGTGCATTAGTTCTGTTCAGCCATACTAAGTAATGGGACCTGGAGGAGAAGTCATTTCTGCAGCACGCTGGCCTGAATTCTAATAAGCTCCTTTCCTGTTTCAGAACTGTGCTGTTCACTTCCTACACGCCTGTTGACTCTCCTTGGTACTGTCTCACAGGACTGCTGTCCTGGAGAAACCGCATCGTATAAATATATCGGCCCAGCCTCTCTGCTCTGTACTTATAAGTGCCCAGAACATGTTGATTTGTTAAGTGAAGGAACCCTTCCATGTAACTCATGCTGAAATATCTGGAGCACTTAACTGTCATGGCTGCTCTGTCATTAAGTTAATGTGTTCCTCCATTAGCACAGTGCTGCTGGAGTTCAGTCGTAGGAGCCGAGCTTGTCCTTAGCTTTGGGCCAAGGCACGCATTCCCAGCCCTGAACATCAGTTAGTGCTTTCAGAGAGTTGCTCTCGTGGTGTGGCCTTACACGTTCATGATGGAAGGCTAAGTGGAGAAATGAGAGTAAATGAGATGGTGATAAAACTCTCGTCATTAAAGTGAAATCAGACTCTTGATGTCGGTGCTGGCATTACTGTTGGTTAATCGATCGGACCTTTTACACTGTTGGAAATGTTTTTTTATGGAATGTCAGTGGCTGTGGATAAGGCATCTAAATATTATTTATGTGAAGGGGAGCCATGGGCTTGTAATTGAGGATCTAGCTTTGTAAAAGTACCAGCCTCTCTCAGCCTTTGAGCAAGACACCTAACCCCTAAATGCTCCCCGGGCACCACAAATTGGGTTACCCACCACTCTGTTCATGTGGGCTCACTGCCCAATAGTGTGTGTTCATGGATGGGTTAAATGTGAAGTTAAAAATTCATATATCAGTGTGTGTGTGCGCTTTCACTTTCATAATATCACCCAAAGTGAACCAAACACATTACGGGCACGGGGGACAGTTTTGGTCCTCTGCAGTATTTACCGTCTAAAAACAGGGATACGCTATATTAAATGGAGACAATTTGAGCACTAGGACCCAGTGGAAAACAGGCCGCTCAAGCTGAAGCCTGATTCCCTTTAGACCGCCAACAAGCTCATCGATTGGCTCTGTGGTTTGTTGCTAACGTGTGATTGGCCGTCCCCGCTGTCACTCCATCTGGTTCACTGCCAAAAGTCAAAAGCGCACTTTTTAAGAGCGAGAGCACGATTCACGCCGATTTTCTTTGTTCCGTTTAGTGGAACATACGTTCACACTCAAACGCTTCCCACGCGCTCGAGAATCTTTTTGTTCTTGCGCTCAGAATTCACCACAAACAGCCAATCAGAAAGCAGTAACGGATTTTACCATTCAATGCATATAATATGCATGTATAATTTTATGTAAATGAGGTTTATTGACCATAAGGTACAAACATAAGTGTAAAATTGGTGGTAATGAGTTGGAGTGAAGTTGACAAACAAGGTGAAACACAGGTTTGGGTGATCATTTTATTCTACATGCTTTTAACAGTTTATTAATATTTAATAATGTATGATGTTATTAATGATTAATATTAATACTTTTAATATTTTATTATTACTAATAATGATTTATAGTTATTATATATAGTAAGTATATTATTAATAGTAACTAGTAATTATTAATAAAATGTTATTTATTTTAAAGTAATGTATTAAAATGTACTAATAATTAATCTAAATTGTATTTATGTTCATGAAAGCACTGCTCTACCCCCACCCCCGAAATCAAGCCAGTTGTGCCCCCCCACCTCTGACATCAAAATTTCATCCTTGATTAGTAGTATTACTTAATGACAGTAAAAAAACAAGTTTATACAGGCTGTTGTGGCTATCACACATGCACTGGGGCTGGGACTTTCCTACAGACAGGGTTTATTGGCTCTTTATTTGTTGAAAGGTAAGACTATGCAGGAAACAGACATCATGCTCAGTGTTACAAGCTTTCTTGTTCACTAGTGACCGCTCACCTTCTATTATAATGTCTGAGATTCACTTTTTTTGCATTAACGTACAAACCTCATTTACTCTTTCAGTCACTAACTCATGCTTCTCAATTCACCCCCAACTTCCCATTCTGCCCCAGACATCCCGTCCTATCATGGACTGTCCCAAGCTTTCATACATGCCTTAGGTCAAGGGTCTTTCACTCCTGGATTGTATGTTATCTGGTAGTCAGTTGAACTGTCGGTGTAACTGATTGACCCCTTATCATCATACACTCCATTAACTACAGAATCCCAAAATGGAATATGGTTTCAAGGTCCAGATTTGAAGACCAGAGCTCTAGACTTTTCCTATGTACCCCAAACTTCTCAAGCTTCCTGATATTCTCAATTTTCCAGAACTGCCTGACCTGCTGGAGCCTTCTCCAGGCTTTCTAACTTCCCCAAAACTTCCTGACCTTGACTCCAGTTGTTCCAAGACTTGCCCGCTCCTAAATGTTCCAACCTGTCCTACCTATCCCAGGTTTCGAAACTTGTCCCAGGCTTTCTGACCTGCCACAAACTTTACTGGCTCTGTTTTGTTCTGTGCTATGCTTCACTCACTTTCACTCCTGCAAGTGCATCCTTCCTGCTTGTGTTAGGCTGGCTGAGAGAGTGGAAGACTACGGGATGGGTGGGGGGGGGGTGAGGCAGCGTTTGTGAAAAATGAGCAGTGTCACTCCCGGGGAATCGAACGGAGCACGATTTACAATCCCCGGCAGTCTGCTCGCGCGCGTGAGTTTCCTGGCTGGATGCGGACGGGGCGGATGCTTGCTCACAGTGCCGTGGGATCACTGGGGAGAAAAGTTTGGGTCACTGCAGAGGAGGGCTGAGCTCCTAGAGGCTCAGCTGCCGCTGGACCCCTGCCTTAGAGAAGCAGGTGACATGCTTGCCTCCGTCTGGTACGCCAAAAAGATGGGCCGACGCCTGATGAGGACCTTGAGGAGGAGCAGGAGGCTGCAGCTGCAGTTGCTGGTGGGTAGGCGGCATCAGATATCGGAGCCAGTTTTCAGGAATGCTCTGTCTGCCTCTTGTGATCTAGCTTTGAGCTCTGCATGTAAAATCACCTCAAAGGATGAGCGAGAGGGAAAATATTTCACCTTAACTGCATAGAGAGGAGGGATTTAATTCTTAATATTTTTTAATTTTTTTCATTTTTCGTGAACACTTCTGCTGTTTATTGCTTTTCGTAGCTGGAGTTTTTAGAATTAGTTGAAAGGTTGCAGTATGTGCATATAATAATAATGATATCATTAATTATTGATTTAATTAATTGAGTGTAATCATAATTGCATTAGTATAAAAAACAATGGATTTATTGAAGTCTCTGGTTCATTGTTAAGCAGATTAGGCTGGTACTCATTACTCTTGCAGGACTTTAATGGCTTTCTTAATTCCTCCTTTTCCATGTAACTCTGTGCTTCTTGTCAAGATCAATACTGTGGTAGAAACACAATCTTAGGCTTAGTTTTTCATTGCTGTATCTTTAATGGTTCCAGCAGATTTTATTAGTTTGATAGAAATTGCATAGAAATGATGAGACCATCACGGTGTAACCCACGTTCTGTAACAGGTTTTATTTTAGAAGGAATCGTACTTGAAGTTCACTTGTTGATAGCATCATTTGTACAGGGACATTGAGAAATGTGACCCCTTCTCAGTCATTCATTATACAGCACCAAAATTTAAAAAGACAAGTACTTGGGGATCTATCTGTGAAGTACGTGCTCATCTCTCTCCTTGTTTACTGGCAGATTTCATTTGGCCAAGAGGCTGAAGGCTTAAGCTAGTGGCAGGGCCGTTCAGAAGCACTTTGTCCTTGTATTGTGTTATCGATTGATTGCTGTGAATGCCATAGGTCGGCAGAAGAGGTGCAGAGAAGCTCAGGGGACCGTGAGACTGTAAACAAAGGAGGCAGCTGCTGGACTAGAAGGGCCATTTTAAGTGGAACTTTAGTTCCACTGGGTTTGTTTGTGTGCTATTTGGGGCCTAGACAGACAGATTAGAGTGTAGATTAACTGCTGTTTGTCTGCAGGGATGACTAGATCCACAAATATCATTCTGGAATTGAATATAGCAAGTCATGGCCGGTGTTAGAGCATCCTGAATTGTCACACATCAGTGGTTATCTTGTCTGAGAATGTGATGATGATTGGTAGAGCTGGACAATATATTGATTTTCTGTCATGCATATTGTCAATATTCTAGAGCAATCTGTGGATATTGCCAGCTGTTTTTGTTACCGAGAGAGCATAATTAGTCTTGTTTAATTGAATTTGCTATAGCACAGTATGTGAACCATTGATTAAAATTATTATACCCAACTTCTGATGGTACTTGGGTTTTGTCTAATCTTGCAAATCTCAGGAATACTAAATATTGTGATGCATATTGTGTAGTTAGTGCATCACTCACCCAATTATATATTTTTAGTAGCTTGTAATTTAAAGCACATTATGGAGAATTATCTTCTTGAGGAGCATCAATTCTCCAGTGGTTATTTAACACCATCCATGTGTGCTTACAGTGTATCAGCGTGAGTTATCAGGGCATCAGAGTTCCAGCGTCGAGAGCCAACAGGGTCCCCAGCAGCATCCTCATGAATTATTAATGATCAGTGTTTTTATTTAATTGGTGCTGAATTATTGACATTCTCCAACAAATTTGGAGAGAATCACATTCAGAGTTGCTTGCTTTAGCAAGAGTGGTGATCGACATAATGGTTTACAAGTGGACACTACGGCTGACGGTCCATGATCATTTTAATGATGCTGATGTAACAATAACATGATAACCTTGTACGGCACTATATTAAAATATTATGAAAAATGTTAGTTGACTTATAGCTCATGAAAATCAAATCTAAAATCTCAAATGATAAAATATTTCTTTGAGTAAATTGCTATCCAAGCAACACCAACATTAAAAAGGCTTGAAATATGTCACTTTACATGTAAGGAAAATAAAATATGAGCATTTATTTTTTTGAATTAAATTATATATTTTTTCCACAATATTCTAATTTTTGAGATGCATTAATATATGTTGTTCTATGTAAACAGATTGTAGAAAGGTTTTCAAATGATGATGTTTTGTATGTGGATTTTCTTATATCAGCAATTTGGTTGTGTGAACTCAGCTTTCTCATTATATTCAATTTACACTTTTTACACTCTTGGATGTTATGAAACCTCTAGTTGTGTCAAAGCATTAGAATATCCCTAATCTGCTTGACATGTTAGTACTTGAGAAGTTTGTTTGTAAAAATCATTATCATTTAAAATGAGAACTTTGCTTTTAATGGAAGTCAATGGAACCATTTTTGGTTTTTGGTTTCTTTTGGTCCAGCCATCATGAAATTTGAAGTTGTTCAGTACAACTTAAAAGTTAAAAAAAATATTCTCGAGAAATATTTTTTCTCAAAATATCAGAATATTTCGTTTGGAGTTTATCAGATTCTTAAAAAAAAGTTTTCACATGGTGGTGATAATATATTGGATTTGGATTTTAACAGAATCTGACTGTATGAACTCAGCATTCTCATTATATACAATTTACCTTAAAAGATTTAATTGTATAGAGCGATAATCGCTGTTTACAAACTTGAATGTTATGAAACTTCTAGTTGTATCAAAGCGTTAGCATATCTTTAATTTGCCAAACATGTCAGAACTTACATATAAAGAATGTGTGAAAAAATATAGATCCTTCAAAAATTATAACTTTACAGGGGAGAAAAATACTTTTAATGGAAGTCATTGGAACCAGATGTTTTTATAAGTCATTTTGGGCTGTTTCTTTTGGTCCAGCCATCATTAAATTTACATACATTATAAAGAGCGACAGACATTCTCAAATGTCATCTCAGAAAATTAGAATATCATGAAAAGTGGAGTTTTTATATATGTAAATATTGATATTTTGAGATAAATTGAGATAGTTTGAGCCCATTTAATGTTAATAAGTACAACTTATAGTTTAAAAAAAAAAAAATAAATAAATAAATATATATATATATAATATATTATATATATATAAGATATATTTTTTATTATTATTTGTTTATTTCCCTTATAAAAATTACAATATTTCATTTGGAGTAAATTTTTATTCAAGCAGTACATTGAAAAAGGCTTAAATATTTCAATTTACATGTAACGATTTACCTTTTTTGAATTAATTGATGAACACAAATGAAATTTTTAATGATATTGTTATTTTTTTAGATATACTATCATTAGTACTTGGATATTTTGACTTTTCCCCCCATTTACAACCATATACAGATTCCAGTTCTAGTTATTGTAAAGATCCTACAGAAGATGAATATACTCCATATTGAAAACTCAGCTGCCTCATGCTGAGCAATAATTTGAGCTTCTTTGCTTCTTGAGCATGTTTAGATTTGGGAGAAGGCAGTGCATGAGCTCTGTGGGGTTGCTTGCTTTATTTGATGTGAAAGCTGTTGCCATGGTTTTGTTCCTGGGGGAATTGAAGCACAAGCTGTGACAATGTCTGTTACCTCATTTGACACCTGTGGCACACCTTGGATAGTTCCTGCCGGCACACCGCTGCCTTCAGCGGGCTTCGGTGCAGAGGATCGCTGTGGCGCGAGTCTGCAGGCGTTCCAGTCATATTAACATAGGCATGTGGTTATTTTTGAATTTGCTTTCTCCTTTTTTTCCTCTCTGCCTGTGAAGGCACAGCCTTTTGTCTCCCCCTCACTGAATCATGTGTGTGTGGTAGATGGAGAGAGACTGCAGTGTGAAAACCGATCTGAATCACAAGGAGCGGCCAGGCAACATGGGATCATCTCCTGAATCTGGAGTGCTGACTCTTCTCTTGGATTTACCTTCCTCTCTGGATCTTACTTACCTGATATCCTGACATTTCTTTGCCTGTCTCTCGTTGGGATTCGTGAGTATGTTCATTAGCATGAAGTTTTCCTACCTGTGTGTTATTTGAAACATGGATGGAGCCATTAGTGTGAAGTGCCAGCAGAGGGGGAAGAAATCACAGGCTTTGCTGAAGTGCTAAAGCTTGGGTGGTTTCTCTTGATCTGCTGTAGAACTGGAGTCCTCTCAGAGTAGCCATGCCTAGGAGGAGGAAGACCACAGTACCTGTCTTTCTTTATTCTACATGGCAACACCCTGATTGCTGCCATTCATATTTAATGTGCCCGCTAAGGCTTTCTGTTGCTATTAAGAATGTGCTGTGATTGATACCTGTTCATGGCCAATCCAGTAGCCCGAGTCCATTTAGATTAAGAATCCCTAGAGGAGTCCATGGGCTTTCGCCTGCAACACTTGATTGATAATTGAACCCATTTCCTGCCTCTCCAAAGCTCTTAGAGTTTCCCTCATGCTGAGAGAGCTCCACATTCCCTCATTGATCCTCTCTCAGGTCTCCACTAGTCTGGAGCCAGAGCCCGGGGTGGTGTGGACAGCTCGTGGGCAGCGCGATCGCCTTCCGTCCTCCTTGCTTCCCACTCTGCCTCTTGGCACCATGAGGGCGGCTGCATGCTTGACCCATCTGGCTTGATTAGCGCAGGAAGTTTACAGTTCCGCGATCGGATGGATTTTTGGACGCGTGTTCTCAACTTTGCTTTTGTCTTGTGGCTTGGTGAAATTCAGGAGAGGATGCTGTAACCTTACCCAGGTGTGCCCTCCTCCCTTCCTCTCTTGCCCTGCTCCTGCTTGTTTTCCGTGCCGCCTCGCTGCTTGACAGCTGTTGGAGTTGTGTTCCGGCCCTGAGGGACACGAGGCACGGCGATGAACTACATCTTCGGTAACAGCACGCTGTACCCGCGGGGCGGCCGGGCCAACACTGCCACAGGTCACGGTGCTCCAGGGCCCAAGCAGAGGCAGTGGGCCAAGCGCAGCTCCAGCGAAGACCTGCCCTCGTCATCCTCGCGCTGGCAGCAGCTGCTCACCTTCTTTACCCGACGTAATGCCTTCAGCGACTGTATCACAGCAGGAGCCAGCCAGGTAAACTCTACCGTACCCTTCACCTGCTGTAGAGGTGCTTGTGCTCAAGTAGGGTGTAGGAACAATTGATTGTGAGCTTTTAAGGGTGCCGTTGCCTAGTTCAGAGCAGTTTGTCCATTTCTTGTAGAGTTATAATATATTACATATACTCTTTAAGCTGTGATACTCAACTGAGCTCTGATCTTTGTCAATTTTGCCTTACTGTACCATTTCAAACTGACCTTACCTATGAGCCTGCCAACTAATATCTTTCCTCTTTAGTTTCCAGAGTGCCAACTGTCCTCATCTTACACTTGTAAAGTTCATCTCGTCACTTCTTAATGAACTCCCTCTTTCTCACTTTTCTCTGCATCATCCGTGACGTCTCTACATGTAAAAAATTAGTGTTGGCATCGTGTTGTCGCTGTGTTCAGTGCAATCAGTGTTTGTGTAATGTGAGGGCCCATTTGTTTCATAGGAACTCAGAAGTCTCTTACACTGACAGACTCTTACAGTGTCTAATCATTCTGGCCACTCTTGAGTAGCTGCTTCCCAGTGGGGCTAAAGCACTTAGTGGGTAAATAATGGCCTCGTACCCGCCGTAGTGTCTAATCATAGCAGGTAGCTAAGAGGCTGGACCAAGGCCACCTGCTCCTCTTCCCTGACCTTGGTGGACACACACGGGGCTGTGGACTGGGCAGCTTTGGCAGGACCGCACCAAGGACACACGGTCACTTATTGTGCCCATTAACGTCCCAATGTTGGCTAATAGGGTCATGCCCTGAAATGAAAGCTGGAAGAATGGAAGCAGCAACAAAGGGGTTTCCAGACTGCTCTTTTATTCCCGCCGTCGACTCTGTTACCACAACACTGTAACTTCATCTCTTTTTCATGAACACTTTTCAAAAGGCGAGAGCTGCAAGTGCCATCAAGGACGGCCATTCAGTTATCTTTAGAGTGCGCAGTATGACATTGATGAGAATGAGAAAGAGCTTCGGCTGGTGGTACCGAGCCTTCACTACCTTTATATTATTGGGAACTCTTAAACTATGTAAAATATTTGGAAATGGATTTATATATCTATATTTCAGTCTCATTGGGTCGTATAAGGTCTGGGATAGTTGGGTAGTCTGAGTGGGGCGATAATGGCTCACTGTGAGTGATACAGAGGAGATTTAGGCCTATAAAAATTGCAGTACATCATATGATGCAACTGAATGCAACGGAGTACATGAACACACGCTATAGCATTTCAAAGGGATGGTAGCCTAAGAGCGTGGCCAACTTTTGAGGAATCGTTCAGTGCGTTTTGATAGTACGTTTTGTCCTTCTATGAAGGGTTTTGATTATTTCTCAGTGTTCTTCAATGGTAGACGTCGTCTTCACCAATTTCTGCTCCATTTAAAATGATGTTCTTGATTTTCGGGCCAGTTCACCACCATCAGATGCCTTGCATTTTGTAAGAAGACATGCCTTTTCTCTTCTACCTTTCCTTTGATCTTTTAGATGAAGTTAAAACAAGTGAAAAAAACTCACAGATAAAGTGAATCCATCAATCTGCACGGTTTATGGCTCATTTGCAGGAGACTCTCGTTATACAAGGCGGCACTAAAGGGAATACATTTTCTTACTTCTGGTTGGAGTCACAAATAATTGATGAGCTTGGGGATGGAACTTGTCTTTAAATGCAAACGAAGTGCCGTCTCCAAAATGTTCCAGGAGGAACACGAGAGGCAATTGAGAGGAAAGGATGGATGTTGCGTCGAAAAACGTAAAAAAGTGCCACGACCGATCTGCTATAAGGATGATTTGGAGACTTGAGATTATAAATGATGCTGTTGGTTATATTGATTCCTTGATGCTCATTACAGCACTGCTTAGGAGTATTAGTGTCCCTAGCAATCTTTCTCATTGGTATCTAGTTAAATTAGCAACCTGATGTCCTTGGTTTGCTGTAGTCTGTTGCGTTATGTCAGCGTCTTTATCAGCCTGTTGCATGCGGCGTTCTCATGTGAAACCTTGCTTGCAGTCCGTGCACTGGAGGCTATCTGAAGCAGAATCTCACTGTCAGTCCCTGTTGTACTTGCTCATGCAGATCTATTTCTGGCAGAGGCATTCCTGCAGTGCTACTACCGAGCTCCTCCAACCAGCACCCTCCCACAAAGAGCTGCCGTACAGCTCCCAGCCTCTGCTTTCTAGCCTCCTCATTTTATGTGCTTTGTGAAGGATGGATTGAGACAGATGAGTGCAGACAGGCTTGTAATTGGTGTAGCAAGAACGAAGCCTTCATGTTCTCATTCGTGTCTCAAACGGGCCTCGCTCTCCATTTCGAAAATGTATTTATTCCTCGTTAATCAAGCCAGTTTTTCCAGTTTGTCGAGCTGCTTTGGTCCTGAGGAGGTACATAACCTTCTGCGTCGTGCAGAAGGCAGGACTCGCTGCAGCTTCAGCAGTTGCCATGGCATTGCCATGGCGATGGGCAAGCAAGGGAAAGCAATCACGTGGCATCACTTGTTTATTTATTTCTCTTATCTGTTGAATGCAGCATTCTGAGTGACAGCGTGCGTTGGGCGCCCTTGCTGTTGGCCTGAACGGCTCAGACGGGTCAATCCCGGGTCCTTCATCTCCATTGCGGGCAACCAACTGTTGCCTGTAAGCCAGCTCATTAACCCCATCAGTCCAAACGAGACAACGGAGGGACACGCTTCACGGTTTATGGCTCTTTGCAAGGTCGTGGCGGATTAGAATGGATCAGGATGGCGTACGAGCCGTACCCCGATAGTGTATCATTGCCATCTCTGGCTGGCCGGGGGCGTTAGAGGAGAGAGCTGTGGGCTGTGTAGAAAAGAAGCCTCGCTTAGCTATGAATCACAGCAGCAGGCGTGAACGCTCCCCCTGCAGACAACACAAGCATGAGTGTCTCTCCCCACACAGAACACGGCACCAACACACCGGACCACCTACAGCTCGCTCTCTCACTCTCTTAAAGAACTGCACACCCACTCACGGCTGGTTTGTGAGCTGGTACGAGCTGTACATTGCTGGCACTGAGCAGTGCTGTCAGTGTATCGTGACTCTGCTACAGAATTGAGTGTTTCTCCTCCACAGTCCAGACGGAACATGTTACCTTCTGTCAGTAGGAATGGCATTTAAGATTCTGTGCCCAGATGTTGAGCCCTTAATGCCACACTGTGAAATGGACACAATGTTATAGACTAAAGGTTAAAGGACACTGATGCTTTACTTTCCAGTTAGTTAGTTAAAGTATAAAATGTGGAAATCTGTCTGTTCTGGTCAGTGGTAAATGCTTAGTGTTTTTGTATTGTACCAAAGTATCGTTTTTGTATCAAGTATCGTTATTAGAGATGCACTGCAGTAAAAATGTTTGTCCTAAATCAAACTGAGTCAGGCTGAATACTGAACACACTTATACACACAAAGTTTTTCAATTATTGCATAAATTAAATAGGATAAATGTGTTTTTGCCTGGGTTTTCTGAACTGCAGTTTATTAATAGAAATTCTATTACTAAATTCTATATATTATCGCTGTCTTAGTTAACGTGATAATAATGCATTAATCATATCTTAGTTTAATGCAATAAAAAAAATATTTCTGTTAACACAAATTCTATTTGGCCCCGCGAGTTCATGTTGAGACTTGACCGTGGGCGGCATCATTAAGAGTAGAGGAGTAAAGGCTGCTTTATACTTTCCACATAGAGTGCTGCGTGAACGATGATGTAAGGCTTGTACTTTTGCCTTTTTAAAATAATCTTTATTGACATTTTTTACTATACAGTGGAACCTTGACTTACGAGTTTAATTTATGTGATGGAGCTCGTAACTCAATTTACTCATATATCAAATTACATTTCAGCTTTAAAATAAATTGAAATGCTGTTAATCTGTTCCAGCCCCCCCCAAAACTACATAAATTGAGGAACACCAAGTGTTTTTAAATATGAAAAATGTACTTTATAAATAACAAATAATGTATAATCAGTAATAATAATACATAATACAAGAGAACGTAAAGAAATAAACTTTTTTTGCCACTTTCCTCACTTTCACTTGCAGAGCGTTTCAATAAAATCCTGTCCAAAGTGCTTTGTTTCTTCCTCCATTTCAAAATGTTTAGAAAATGAATGAGACATGTTTGTTTACACAGAGACAAGGCACCACGCTCACTAGTGACTCCTTGTGGCAGGTGGCAGAATTAACTATATGACATACTAAGATTAATCGTGATATATATATATATATATATATATATATCAGTGTAATAGACTACATGGTGTATGAATATTTTATGGTGAATGATACATTTATGAACATTAGTATGTTTTATATAATTTTTTTGGCCTTTTCACTTATTGGCTGTTTGACTGGTTGCTGAATATTTGGTGCATCACTAATTGTGATACTACACTTGGTATTGGAATTTATTTTAAAATTCTGATACTGTGCCAACCCAAATATATTAAAATGGTATCATTAATAGTCAGGTTTGCTAAAGCTAATGTCAGTGGTACACCATTACACTAGTTTACATTGGAATAGATTACAACACTGTAGTACTGTGCTTTTGAGAATCAGTGCAGTATCACAATATATATTTTGCACTGTTTTTAACACCCGTAGTTACTATATTAGTACTTAATTTTTATTACTGTATTGTATTTATTACAGTGTAATAACATTGTAAGACAATGGGTTTCTATATTTGTAACTACTTGAGCCAGTAAAACCATCTTAGTGACACAAAGTTAATCCCATTTTGACTAAATGAACACTGTACATATTCAGTCATGTTTACGGTACCACATTTAGCATTTGTTTGACTTCACAAAAGGAAAATTTGACTTGGCGAAGCAGCAAATCAGTCTACATGGCTTATAAATCCTGCTCATTCATATAATCAGGCTAATATGATGTACTGCTTTATGGAGGTCATGTGTTGGCTCGCTCCTCTTGACCAG
>BRDA01032369.1:2687-13664 GCA_036984385.1 Crenuchus spilurus | reverse complement strand
ATGTAATGCAAGTCTTGAATCCATCCCCAAACTGTACATACTCCAACCGCTCATCCACTGTTACAGTTTCATTCCTTTGTGAGGCTGGGAAACTGTTCCCTCAACACCACTCATTCAATTCATAACAGCTTCTCTATTCACTCACCTCCTCTCTCAGTCACTTCTCTTCCATACTGTGCACGTCTTCTCTCTTTCTGTTTTTCCTCAGCTCTCCTTGTTTTCAGATAAGCAGCTTAATTTCTCACTAGTTTTTTTTTTGGCATCTACACAGTATCTGTGTCCAAAACCAGAAAACACACTTATCTTACATAGTGTGAAAATCACCATCAGTTATCTTCCTCTTATCTCTCCTCTCTGGTTTTGCCTCAGCTCTCCATTTGCTTTGTTGAAGTTTATTTTTCTACCCATTTCTCTGGCACCAGCATGCTGTTCAGCTCTAAACCAGTCAATCAAATGAAAGCTCATTCAAGTTATTCATGAGCTCACCATAAATGGTAAAACAGCTTTATTTGGGTATTATTTGAAGTTGTAATGTTTTTTATTGGGCATGTAAAACTACAACTGATCATTTTCATCTCAAAGTCACATGCCTTCTATGTAGACATCAGAGAACAGTTTCAACAGAACTGGATAAACTGAAAAGAGATTAATTCTAGTGCCTATAAAAAGTGAGCCTATAATAATTGCCTGTAATAATTCTGGCTAAGTATTAATATCAGATGATTTGTAAAGAAGTCAGTGGCATTCTTGAATGCCTTTACCAGCTAATTTAGCCACTGTTAACCCAGCTATCAATCTGCCCACTAACAATCTGGCCTATGGTAACACCATGCAAACTTTTGAGTGACATCTCTGTCCTGGATGCCCCTCAGCCATCACCTCTGCCCTCTGCCGCTCTTTTACTCGGCTCGTCCAATCACAGCACGATTAAGGCGTAATTGCCACACCATTTGCTTGATGTTGTCTAATTAGCCAGTCGATTAAAGATTGGGGTGCAGTTTGGCAGCCATTAGTGCAGACTGATTGCATGTTTGCAAACACAAACATCATTGCTGCTGTGATGTGAGGGGGGGTTCATCTCTCGTCTTCTGTCTGATTTACTCATAAACAGTAGCATCAGTTGATCAGTGAGACAGAAATGTAGTGTTTATCACTGAGTTTTACACTAATACTGCTGTTGATTTATGAGCACTTTGGGTTTAAACATCATATAATGCTGTTCTCTCTCTGTCCCATATTCTCCACTCTTTCTATCAGTCTCTCATGTCTTCTTTTCTGTCTCTGTCACTTTTTTTCTCATAGCTAGTAACACCTTAGCAACCACTTTAGGAATGAGAGCAACTGCATAGCAACCACTTAGCAACACCTTAGCAACCACCTGGAATACCTTAGCAACTGTCTATCAACACCTTAGCAATCATTTTAGATATGATAGCCTCTTGGCAAACTAGCGGTGTGTCAATTTATGTTCATAGCTTCCTAGCATTTTATGAATTTCTTTTGAAATTTTTCCAAATTTAACAACCATTACTATTTACAAATTTAAGGTACCAATGAAATTAAGTTGGATTTAAGGAAGCCATAGATTTAGTCCTTTACTTTTTTATTTACTTTGACAGTTTTCTAGCTGTTTATAACATTTCAGTTCAGTCATCACACTTTTTCAAGCCAATTTCCTTTTCTAGTTGTTCTATTTCTTTCTTTGCTCTATCAATCTTCACTCTCTTTTGTCTCTCATCTCTTTCTCCCTCTCTCTCTCTCTCTCTCTTCCTTTTCTCTATTTTTATATCTCTTCTTCCTTTCTCTTGCCTCTCATTTCCTTCCTTTCTCTCTTGTCTCTCATTTCCTTCCATTGCTAATGTTAACGTGCTAAATGTCTTGTCCTCTGTTGTGATCGGAAGGTAAAGGTCAGTAACTTGTCAGAAACTCATCTAAGTCTTGTTCTGAGCTGACATTTGTAACTGCAACTTTAGGTCAAAAACTTGTATTTAATTCCCAAATAATTCACAGAGCTGATGAAGGCAGCTGAGCAGCTTGTGTGCTGGGTTTGGAAGCTCAGCTAATCTGATTTTTAAACCTTTATCAGTGAGAGCCAGAGAAAGCTCAAGTTTACCTCAGCATTTTACAGCGTTCCTCTTGATTTTGCCGTTCTTTGTGTGTGTGCAAGATAAAGACCAAAGGTAGGAGTTTGTGCAGATGGCCATGTGAGGTCATTCTTGTCAGTATTGTGTAAAAGAAGCCAGCTGGAGCATCACTGCAGTGCATCATTTCAGTATAATCCTCATATACACACCTCAAAATAAGCCAACACTGAGGCCATATCGTGGAAAACCATTTTTTTCTAGCCTAGAGTTGTCTGTAAATATACCATTCACCCCCCAGTTCATGCTGTCTGTGTTTGGAACCATCATGGTTGTGATGGCACAACTACAAACAAGTGGAGTAGTCAGTGCACCTAAAACACTGTTGTCTCCCACATCAAATGCAAATCTCAGATAAGCAAAAGATGAGACTGCCAAAATCCTGAAATACTGCCTTGTTGTAAACCAGCCAATCAGAGCAGAGCTCAACTCATAATTATTCATAAGCTTAGAATAAAAGGCAAAAAAGCTTATTTCAGGAAAAGGCATCACAGCATCTTAAGTCGGCTTGTAAAACCACGTCTGGGCATTTTTTGACATATATGTTTAGAGAACAATTTAAACAGATCTGAAAAACACATTTTCTCTTAATTTTAGAGACAGTCTGCTTACATTTACTCCTTTCTGCTGGAAAAGTGAGTGTCATGAATATTTAAGATACACCTTAAGAACGTATGCACCATGTTAGAATTTTTAAGGGACATTTACTTTGGACCTTGAAGGACATTTCATTCTGGCTTTTTTTTCCTCGTAGTTTCTTGTTGATAATGCTCAAAACAAACTAAAACACATCACACTAAAGTGACAGCGTGCAGCACTACTGCCTGAAAACAGGTGTGAAAACAAATAGCAGCCGAGAACCCTGAGAACAGGTGTACAAAACAAAGGCTGCTGGTTGGACCACACCAGCACTCTCTAAAACAGAGCGTAAACCTGTAAGAGTGATGTTAGATGTTCATTTATCCATTTCATTAGTCTTTTGTATTTATTTCTCATTTTGTTCTGTATATAAAACTATAGTTATTCTATATAAAATGCTTGAGAATATTTTGGAGTGTCTAGAACAGATTAATTGGATTTACATTATTTCTTATGGGAAATAGTGCTTCAGTTATTGTTCATTTTGGTTATAATCAGGCACTTTAAAACAGATTAATGATGAAAACCGAGGTTCCAGTGTAGCTAGTGTTATGGCACCTGAATATAACTACAGCACTATTTAAGGTGGAAAGATATATTTAAATAAGATTCTAACTGCATTTTTGTCCTGCTACCTTCTATGTAATTCACCTGCCATTCTCCAGCTCTTTTACGGACCGTTGGTTTTGTGCTACATAGCCATTTTAATATCATATAATATGGACAATCTGCCTTAAAAATAAATATACTACATGTTAAAGGAATCTTAATTTATGTCTATGGCACGGTGGATTGTGTTCACTGACAATGCTTTCTGGAAGTATTCCTGAGCCCATTCTGTTATTTCCTTGACAGTGGCATTCCTGTTTGAGGTGCAGTGACGTTTAAGGGCCCGGAGATCACGAGCATCCAGTAGAGTTTTACGGCCTTGACCCTTACGCACAGCTCTTGTTCCAGATTCTCTGAATCTTTTGATGATGTTATGCACAGTTGATGATGATAACTTAAAAGTCTTTGCTATTTTACGCTGGGTAACACCATTCTGGTATTGCTGCACTATCTTTCTGCGCAACAATGGTGGAATTGGTGATCCTCTTACCATCTTGGCTTCAGAGAGACACTGACACTCTGAGAAGCTCTTTTTATACCCAATCATGTTGTCAATTGACCTAATTAGTGTTAATTGGTCTTCCAGCTGTTCGTTATATGCTCAATTTCCTTTTTCCAGCCACTTATTGCTACTTGTCCCAACTTTTTTGGGATTTGTTGACACTGTGAAATTTTGAATCAACATATTTCTCCTTTAAAATATTACATTTACTCAGATTAAACTTTTGATCTGTCATCTATGTTCTATTATGAATAAAATATTGACATTTGCCATCTCCACATCATTGCATTCAGTTTTTATTCACAATTTGTTTAGTTTCCCAACTTTTTTGGAATCCGGTTTGTAAATTACCCCTGAATTTGAAAACAAGATGCTTGCGTTTAGTCTATGTGGGCAGAGCTTCACAGAATATCCCATCCATTAAAAACATGATTGCTTATCTTGCATTTCATTGGCTGACATTAATGACTGTAACAGCACACTATACAGTCTTGTGCACACGTTTGTGCACTGTTGGTGAAATTACATTTCTTTTGTTTTTTTAATGTGAAAATAAGTAACAAGTTCCCCTCTGCAGGAAACATGATGAATATTTTCTGCAATTTTTAGTGCACAGTTTCTGTTGTTTTCTCAGTGTTATAGTTTAACAAAAATACATTGTACAGTATTTAATGTGCTGTAACATTTGGGCACATAAGAATGTAGATGGGCACATGTGTATGTTCAATTAGAACATCAATTAAACATTTCCCAGGAGTTAACTTTGCACAAGACTGTACATACATGCTTGCATTATTTTTTACGTTTGTCTATATGCCATTTTTAATTAGTTATACTGTAGGTCAGCTCATCAGAACAGAGCTTATTTACATACATCATTCCTAAAGGTACATTAGCATAAACAGCCTGTTTAATTCTAAGCAATAAAGAGAGGCTGGTTAATGGCATGTAAACATGAATTAGGACTTTTTGGATAAATAAAAGAACATAAATGTTACAAGTAGACAATTCAGTGACTCTCTGTGTAAACGTGTGTGTTTGTGTGTTCATTTTCAAGTGTGTGAGCCAGACACGTTTCCAGTGTGTGTGTGTGTGTGTGTGTGTGTTGGCCAGTGTTCTGGTCAATGTGTGAAATGTTGAGTCTGGCTGCCACAGATAAAGGCTTTATTGGAGCTGGACCTTCTACGGCGGTAATGAACCCGGCCTTCAGCAAACACACACTCACATATACTTGTTTTTACACAGTGGGCAATACTGTACACTGCTGTTCAAAAGTTTGGAATCATGCATCATATTAATTCATTCTATGTACAGTAATAACTTGTGTCAATTTAAATATAATCAGAAAAGTGTCATTGCAGAAGATGGGTTCACTTATGCACTAATCCACAACTTCATTATAATCACCTCCTTGTATCTACACTCATTGTCTATTTTAGCTCTACTGAGCTTACAGGTGCACTTTGTAGTTCTACAATTACAGACTGTAGTCCATCTGTTTCTCTGTGTACTTTATTAGTCTCCTGTCAGGATGCCCACAGAGCAGGTATTATTTAGTTGATGGATCGATCTCAGTGACGTGGTTGAGTGTTAGTGTATGTGTTGAGATGGTATAAGCGGAAAACAGAGGAAATCAGAAACAGAGGAGCTGCTAGAGTTTTTAAACACTCTTTGCTCTACTAGACATACCGACCTTGCTGGATCACCTTGTACATGTAAAATCAGAGCTTTTTCAAAAGTCAGGCTGCTGCACAGTTTGGGTTAGTCATCCTCTAGTGCTTATTGTTGGCTGGTTGATGGACTATTCTCAGTCCAGCAGTGACACTACAATGTTGAAAAACATGCACCATTACAGACATAGGACACTTTTATCCCCAAAATGCACAAAAACAAACATACACGCACACACACACACAGAAGGGAGTTTATATGTACTCCAGGCACAGCGTCACACAGCTTTAACACACTCCACTCACATACAGATCAATACATCTGGTCCATCAGGCCTATCTTTTTATATACTGTGTGTGTATGTGTGTGTGTGTGTGTGTGCGTGGGGGGGGGCTTCTCTCAGTGGTAGTGTGTGGGGAACATTTAACCCGTTAGTGAAGTGGTGTGTGGTCAGTGTGCTGCCAGCTGTTTTTTTCTGCTTTAGGGTTCACATATGGAAACTAGCCGGTTATGAAGCTGTCATGGCAGTGGTGATCATTAATGGCAATGGTGATCATTAACACATCTACATATAACTGCCCATTCAGGCTGCATCAGTGTTCATTATTTAAAACCTTTATTTAACACTATAGACCCATATTCTGATGTATGATTCTAGTTGCTCTAGTTGCTAGAAATGTTTAATTTCATGATACATCAGCTGTGGTTTGGACAACAGGCAGGCCAGTTCTTCTGCAAAGCCATGCTGTTGTGATGGATACAGTATGTGGTTTAGTATTGTCTTCTGAGGCCTTGCCTGAAAGAGATGTTGTCTGAATGGGAGCATGTATTGTTCTATATACTGTTCAGCAATGATAGTGCTTTTCCAGATGTGTAAGCCACCCACGCCATAGGCACTAATGCAAACCCATACCATCAGAGATGCAGGCTTTCAGACTGTGCACTGATAAGCTGGATGGTCCCTCTCCACTTTTGATTAATCTGATAATAGGAGAGTTTTTCATTTTGCCTCTGTTCATTTTAAATAAGCATTGGCTCAGAGAAGACAGTGGCATTTCTAGATTGTGTTGACATTTGGCTTCATCTTTGAATGATACAGCTTTAACTTGCATTTGTGGATTGCACAGCAGACTGTGTTCAAAGACAATGATTTGTGGAAGTGTTTCTGAGCCCATGCATTGATTTCCAGTACAGAATCAAGCCTGTTTTTAAAGTGGAACTTGAGGGCCCGAAGATCATGAGCATTAAACATTGACCTTCGGCCTTGTTGCTGGCACAGAGATTTCTCCAGATTCTCTGAATCTTTCATTGATATTATATTCTGTTAGTGATGGGATATTTAAAGTCTTCACTGCAAATTACTCCTCCAGCTTTTTTTAAGTTATTATTTTCCAGCCTTTCGTTGCCACGTCCCAACTTTTTTGTTTCATAAAATAGTAAAATGCATCACTTTAAACATCTGATATGTATTCTTTGTGCTATTGTGAATACAATTCTGGTCTATGGAAGTTGCAAATTATGGCATTCTGTTTTTATTTACATTTTACACAGCATCCCAACTTCTGGAGACAGGGTCTTCTTTCCTGATTTATTAAGTGCCTGCCATCATTTGTTATTGCCTGCAGCTGAGACTGGCTTATTTAAAGACTTCACTCAGTGTAGAGTCATTGGCATTGCCCGTGTAGATCTGAGGTACTTCTCTAATGGTGGGTTGCACCAACAAGGATTACACTGAACTTCGTTCATGGATAATCTAAGATTTGTTTAACCATGATGAACTTTTATGCTAACCTTGTTGCAACTTTAAAAATGAAACTCTGATAAAGAAATCTAGGATGATTTTTAAAGCCTGGTTTAATATTGATGTGTTGCTGGACTGAAATACTACTCTGAAAAAAACATATCTGATAGTAGGATAATTACTCTGTCTTGATAGTCTTGCAGAGCTATTTTAGTTGTAATAAATGTTGCAGCATTAGTGGAAAAGCAGAATTCCTCTCACTTTCTTACTTGAGCCGACCTTCAATTTTGCTACATAAGATGATAACTGAATCTTTTGAAAAGTGATACTGCAGCAAAAGCTCCATATCTCCAGTGGAATAAGTCTGTCTCTTATTTTCTTTTACAGAGTAATTCTCCTTTGATTCCAGCTACTGAAGCTATGCAGGCATTTTAACCAAGTAAACCACCAAATGTGACAGCTTAAAATTAATCCTTGTTTTGGATTTAAATCTGACTTTATAATATTGCTGCAACTTGATTAGATGTAATGTTAGTTTAGATGAATCCAAGATTAAATTCAGTCTGATTTAGTTTTAATCATAGTTTTAACTTGAATTCACTCTTGATGTAATTCAGTTTTAATCTTAATCTTTGTTGGTGCAGCCTAAGGGTTTTGGCCCTATTTTAAACTATTTTGTAGCACTCTCTAAGGGTCTCTGGCTTTTCCTGGTTAATCTGCCCATAAACCAGTAATTCCAGGCAGGTTCCCCCATATGTCTGGGTACCCACAATGGGGCGGACTGATGCTTCACCTGATGGAGGGTCCCAACTCTCCCAACACATTTGAGTTATGTGTTTACATGTGTATACATGTTTCTTGAGGTCCACTCTTGGCACACGGTGTGTTTGGCAATGTTCACTGCGAAACAGAGGAACCGTCTCACTTTAGTTAGCTTTTTCACATATTCCACAGCATCAACAACATACCCTGCAGCACTGGTTTGAATCCCAGTGGCAGGTCTTTAGTTTGGGTTTTTGTTTTTTCCCTGTGCACTACCTGCTGTGCTTCTATCTCCATTTGAGCCCAATCTGGTGGCTTCTGCTGCTGGGTTTTATCTATAATTTGGACACAATCCAGAATTTTCTTCTCTCCATTCCATCAGGATTGCTGGCTGCTGTGTTGCATTATCATTTGATCAAATACAACAAATACAGTTAAAAGTACAAAGAATTTCCTCCCACCTTCATGATTCTCAACAACTTGTGATTGAATTGAAAACACTCAAATGTTTCCCTGATATTGGCTTCTTATTCCACCGTAAATCCAGAGTACATTTTGTTGACTACTGGATAACACTGACTGCTGGCCCATTTAAGGTGGAATGGGAACTGCCCAAGAAGCAGGCAATTCACAAACTTCAGCTTACTCTCATGTATGTTCTTTGTCACCAAATGAAGAGTTTGAACGGCACAAATTAGGCCAGTAAAATGTTTTATAAACCATGCAGCACTGCAGCAAAGTGGAATGCTTTAAATTTTTAATGAATTGCTGCAGATTGTATTAGACTTACTATAGTAATTCCATAGCTTTTAATATTAAAAGTCAGTCCTGAACATTTAAATGCATACTCCCTCTACCTGATACACTTCAGCCCGGCCTCCAGAGCCCCTGGAGTGGGTGCACGTGCAGTGATAGACACTCCACTAGACACCTCTTCTGACTCTGATTGGTTGTTTTGGTTCCCTTATGGTGGATTTGTGTAAATGGCATTTGGAGCACTAGGTGGAGGCAAAGAACCCTAATGTTCCTCATGTATCACTGTCAGGACATAGTGACAGTATAACAGACAAAACTTTCTTTTTATATGGGTCAGATCCTGTGAGTGAAATGGTAGTAACTTTCACTCACCACTCAGTGCATGTTTTGATCAGTACGCTCCCACTACACTGCGGGTATTCTATATTCTGCTCTCAAAACATATTCACTCCACACCAAGTTTTCTGCACACAAACGAGAGAAAAATGCTCAGTGACATCTATGTTCTCCATTCTTACAATGTAATTATTTTATATTGGAACATCTGAACATTTAGCTTAATAAAACATGCAAAATTTGCACCAACTGCGGACAAGCAAGAAATGTAACAGTTCTACAAGAAATTTGAACACGTACTTGTGGAGAATCCCAAGCAGAACCTACTTGTCATCACTGGAGATTTCAATGCCAGAATCGGAGAAAAAGTGCTTGGGAAATATGGTCATGGTACAAGAAACGATAGAGGTCATGCACTGGTATACTTCTGTGATGGGTTGTTCATCAGCAACACACTCTTCTGTCTACACAGCAGGCACAGATACACATGGAAGAGCCCAAACCAGGAGACCATAGCTCAGATTGGCTACATCCTGATCAACAAGCAGTGGAAACAGTTAATCAATAATGCACGCACATGCCTCAGTGCAGACTGTGATTCTGATCACAATCTCGTGATGTTGACATCGAAGATGAGGCTCAAAAGGAAACAAGTGAGGAAGCCAATTCAATTGGACCTTGGAAAACTCAGACAGGACCAGTTCAAGCTGCAGTACCAGGTGGAGGTTGCCAACAGATTTGAAGACTTAGCAAGACTCCAGGGACCACACACACCAGATGAACTGTGGCAGCAAATGAAGAATGTCATGCTGGAAGCTGCTAAGACAGTAACAGAAGAACCACATCAAACACAAGAACTGGATTACCAGCGAAACCTTTGAGTGGATTAAGAAGCGTGAAGCAAAAACAAAGTTTTCCAGTGATTACAGGGAACTGCGAAATGAAGTACAGAAGAGGCTCAGAAGAGATAAGCAAGCTGAGTTTGACTCATTGTGCAGTGAGCTGGAAGAAAATGTAAAGAAAGAGAACAGCAAACCTGCATTCCAGATAGTAAAGAAGCTCACCAAACCATTCCAGCCTCGCACAGTAGCCATCAACGACAAAGATGGCATAAAACTTGTGGAACCAAAGAAGGTGTGTCAACGATGGAAAAACTATTGTGAGGAACTATACAGTGGTGCAGAAGATAACATTCAGATTGATGTTCAAGAAAAGGAACCACCACCACTGAAGGAAGAAATCAAGCGTGCTATGTTAGAACTGGCTACACAAAAGGCATCCGGTCCAGATAACATAGCAGTTGAACTGCTCAGGTTTGGTGGACAGACAATATTGAATAAGCTCCATGAGGTCTGTATGGAAGTTTGGGAAACTGGAATCTGGCCAGAAGAATACACACAATCACTCTTCATCTCACTGCCCAAGATAGGAGACTTGCTCCAGTCCATGAACTATAGGACCATTGCACTGGTCTCACATGCTAGCAAGATCTTGTTGAGAGTGATATTAAAATGAATGCAGTTTAAGCTGGAAGGGGAGATTGCCCAAGAACGAGCTGGATTTAGACCAGAAGAGGCACTCGGGATCAGATCCCAAACCTCCGGATCATCTTGGAGAAAGCAAGAGAAAGGAACCAGGAACTGTATTTTGTATCTGTTTTATTGATTTCACAAAGGCATTCGACATGGTACAACATGACCAATTGTGGATAACCATGCTGGAGATGGGTTTCCCCTCACACCTGAACGAAAGAGGTTCTACTAGGCCTCCAAACCCTAGACTAGGGCTCACGGAGAAGACCAGATTTAGGTCGAGCAAGA
>BRDA01032365.1:7327-41857 GCA_036984385.1 Crenuchus spilurus | reverse complement strand
AAAAAAAAAAAAAAAAAAAAATATATATATATATATATATATATATATATATATATATATATATTCTTATTTTAATAACTACAAATGCATTACAAAGCCAATAATACACTAGATAGTTCATGTTCAGTTGCAAAATTATTAATGAGGAGATATTAATTAGGATTTTAAGTAAACATTAGTTTCGGTTTTCATGCTTGTCTTAGTTAACAATAACATTAACAACTTGACAACTTCATAACTAACTTTTTTTCTGATGTGAAACTTGCTTTGAAAATTTTAGATTTTTTTTTACATGTAATTTATAATGATTTATATATCATATATATCATTTCCTTTCCAGCATGTTTATTATGATAAAGAGAAAAACTGTAGTAGCTCAGCAAAGATCCAGCACTTACACAGCACTGGGAAAAGCAGCCTCAATTTATCCCCTTGACAACTAATGACACAGCACTGGGTTTGGAAAAAAGGGCCTTGCATTGGAAAAAAAAGACACACAAGCACACAAACATCTTCAGAGTTAAGGGTCCACACAGGCAAGCAGAAGAGCAAAGCTCATCAGGCATCCATTTAGCTGAGATGACGCATTTGGCTCACTTAATGCCATCATGAATGCAGCTTATGTTATTTGGATTCTCTCTGTGCTTTTTCCAAAAAAACAAAAAAACAAAAAAAGAATCTCAATCAAGAGGCCTTCACTGAAGTAAACAGGCGTAATTGGCGAAGGAGAAGAAATTAGCTAAGAGGCTTATGAAGATCCAGCAAAGAGGTTTGATAACACGGCATTCATGGTTTGATGTTAGTGGACAGAAAACACAATAAACATCTAAACAAAACAATCTTTCTGAAAGCTATCTTAAGAAAGTGCCCTAATTCTAATTAAGCAGAGATATACTCCTCAAAGCTTGGAATGAAAGAAAGTTTTCATTCATCCTCTACAAGGAACATTACACCTCCCAGCAACCATGACGAAGCTGGGATGAGGCTGTCCCTGTCTCAATCAACCAGCCCTTAGGTTAAAAAAAATAATCATCCAAACTACTTCACCTCCATCTAATACCTCAAACTTCACTTTACCTCATCCTCAGAAGGAGCCTCACCCACGCTTATCCCCTGAAAGGTCAAAGGTCATCCCAGTTTCAAGTAAATAGAGTTAATAAATGTTTTTTTGGCCCCAGCAGCTACAGTGATGTCAGCAAATGATGCTTACAAAGACATAAGTTTGGACCATGTGTTCCTTCACACATTTCAGTACTGCAACTGTACAATTCTGATAGGGGCACCAAAAATAGTGTGTCTACGGACGTCTGAAGAACAATGGTAATTTTATTGCCGAATTTACAGACACGTCTTATTTCAACTGATCGACAATTTTTTTTTATTGATGGTGATCTTACTGTATATTTTGACAATCCCAGTAAGGATAATGTAACAGACTCGGTGGCATGATGGATGCTTTTGGTCTCTCTCAGCATAGGACTTGGAGCACTCACTGTCATGGCCACATTGTGATATAGTTATCTCAAAGGGTCTCAACAGTTCAGTTTGTGTTAAAGATGTTGACCTTTCAGATCATTACTATGTTTTCTTTCATATGTGAGACTCACTAGAAATCAAGTACAGGTGGGTTAGTTTTAAGAGGAGAGTTATAAATGAAAGAACAGCTTTTCATGAGCAAAATCTGCACTTCACCATGCAAATCAGTCCATGTTCTGCTGGATAGTTTTAACTCAAAACTGATTAGTGTTATGGACGAGATGCACCCATTAGAATTAAAATAATTTTTTTGCAAACAGATAGCACCATAGACGAAGGCTCCTGAAGAATATAAAAAGAGGGAATGTCAGAAGGCTTAATGTCCTATGATGGTGAAAAACCAATCTTCAAATCTACAAAGATATCTTGAGTGGTTACAACAGAATATTAAGCAAAGCTAGGCAATCATTTTTCTCCAGAATGATCCACAATAATGTTAACCACAGCCAAGGGCGTAACTTTGGGTCCAGCATTGGGGGGGTTGAGCTGTCTGCCTATTTATTTATTTATTAAATCATTTACTTTTCTAAAAGGATTCAGGAGATTTTGGGTTAACCGTATTAGAAATACATTGTAATGCTTTTACTATGTATTTATTTAACTTTCTTTGTATTTATTCTGCACCTTAAGAAATGCTAAGCTAACTAACGGAGCTAGCTAAAATACCTGAACGGGTATTCATAGTGTGTCTGATACACAGCGGCATAGTTATTCAATCATCAGCTAACAATACATATACATTTACCTCATTTTGATTTTTCCGCTTTTTACAAGGCGGTGTTGTCGACCAACAATGAAAAATTTTCACTTTTTGGTGCTCTTTTCGTTTTTTCTTACTCCCCCAGCAGCTGCTTGCACAAGCAAGCAAACGGTCAGGGTTGCCAGGTCCAGCAAAAAATATCCAGTCAAAAATCAGTCTAAAACCCGCCCTTCAGAAGCTTAAACTAGCCCAAAATATGTCTGTCACATGTTTGAAGCAAATGGCAAAACAACTATGAGTGTATGACTTAGTATTTTGTTTATAAGGGATTTTTTTTTTAATTACGCATGAATTTTCGCCTGCGACTGGATTTTCAAAGAAGTCCAATTTGGCGTGAAAACCACGAACCTGGCAACCCTGCAAACGGCAAGCGCTGCTGTTTGGTGGAGGTTGAATGATACCACATTTTTGTGGTGAAAGGGGGGTTACATTACCAAATGATTAAACATGCTAGTATTTTACCCAAAATTGATCATGAATAAAGAAAATTAACAAGTTATTCATGAAAGATGTTTTTGTAAATTGAAATTATGTGACTTTATTGGGGGGGGTTACAGTGATTGGATCAGATTATTGGTGGGGTCATAACTCCCCTATCCCCCCCGCAAATTACGCATATGTCCACAGCAAAATATTCTTCACTATGGTTGACAAACTTACAAATCCGCCTACACAAATAGCTCAATCTCTTCTTTTCTCTTTAAGTTCTATTTTCTTTGTACTTTTTTAGACTGTGAAGCACTTTGAATGACCAAGCTCTTTGAAAAATGCTATAAAAAAAACTTACCTTACACAACCTTCACTACTAATAAATATATTAGATATTGCACTGATGGATTGGCCAGTACTGAGGTTACAATACTGGGTATTTATGTTGTTGAGCAAAGCTTAGCTAACTTAGCAATAACTGACCATGGCATTGAGCCATAATTACAGACATACAGTCATATGCAATCATTCATTCATTTATTCAGGAGGGTCCCAAAATGGTCCCAAACTTTTGACACTCTCTGTTTTCTCTCACCCGTTTTCTGGTCACCCCTCGATAATTTCCCCTCGATAAAATGAGGAGTCATTTTAGCACAAGTATCTGCATGAGCAAAATAAAACTACAGGGGTTAGACAATGAAACTGAAACACTGTCATGTTAGTGTGGGAGATTTCATGGCTAAATTGGACCAGTCTGGTGGCCAATCTTCATTAATGTCACATTGCACCAGTAAGAGCAGAGTGTGAAGGTTCAGTTAGCAGGTAAGAGCACAGTTATATAGTATATTACAATGCACACAACATTATGGTGACATACCAGAGTTCAAAAGAGGACAAATTCTTGCTGGCACATCTGTGACCAAGACAGCAAGTCTTTGTGTCTAAATATTATTAAGCCACTTTGAGGTGTTTTGGAGGAGCGAGTCAGGAAACAGTTTTCTCCACCAGCATCACGTAGTGACCTGACCACTATCCTGCAAGAAGACTGGCTTAAAATCCCTCTGACCACTGTGCAGGACTTGTATATGTCATTCCCAAGACAAATTGATGCTGTATTGGCCCCAAAAGGAGGCCCAACACCTACTAATAAATTATTGTGGTCTAAAACCAGCTGTTTCAGTTTCATGTCTAACCCCTGTATATAAGGATATAATGATTTCTTGGCAATCATTCTAAAGACAAGAATACAGGTTGACACAACTGAACCACATAAATGTTTGGAACAATTCTGCTAAAAAAAAAGTCATATTTATAAAATATTTCACTTATTCAACATGTAGTCAATGAGCCAATCCATGTCCACAAATCTTTATTTTAGAAGTAGAGCTGGTAGACTAACATTGCTAACAAAAGCTGGATCTCACTTGTTTCATAAGTAGACCAGTTGTTGCTATAAGCTGCACCCATCTCTCTGTTAAGGGACTAGATGTGATTTAAGACATTAAGACAGTAAGTATAACTTAGTGTGAGCTGAAAATAATGCTGAATGCTGCAGAAGCCATTGTAGAAAAAGGATCTCTATACACAAACCACCTGAGGAGTAGAACATGCTGATCTATAAAAAAATTTAGGTTAAGTGCCAGTGACCATCATAAATACAAAGAATGATGATACAGCCAAGTCATACTATGTTCTAAACCACACTGACTAGGATGTGTGAATTTAAATACAAACCCCACTTCCCAAAAAGATGGAATACTTTGTAATTTGTTCATTCACTTGAAATTTTATTTTTCTGTGTTTTCAATGATGAACTAAAATGTTTTAAATAAATGATGCCTGCAACACTTTAAAAAAGTCAGGACAGAGGCATGTTTACTACTGTGTCACATCGCCTTTTTAAATTAAACTTTTTAATCATTTGGGAAGTGAAGATACATGAAGACATGCTGCAGTAACTCTTGTAGAACATGGCCTGGCGATGCCCTGGGAAAAGATGCTGTATCAGTGGTACCATTACATATGTGTAGTTTGCCCATGTTGTGGGTACCCCCATGCCATCACAGATGCTGATGCTAATTTTTGCACTTTTCATTTGTAACAGTCTGGATGGTCATTTTCAATTTTGGCACACAGAACCTGACGTTTGTTTTCGAGTTGAAACAAACTCTTCTGACCACAGAACATGTTTCCACTGTGTAGGTCCATCTCAGATTAATTCTGGCCCAGATAACATTGCAGACATTTCTGCACAAAACTAATATATGGCTTCCTCTTGGAATAAAACAGTTTCAGGTTGTATTACTTGATGTAGTGGCAGAATGAGTGTCACCCCAAAGTAGCCCATGTGGCTATTTCCATCATGGTAGCATGATGGTTCTCAAACAGTACCACCTGAGGGCTCGATGGTCACAAACATTCAGCAAAGGCATCCATCATTTTAACCATCAGTTTGAGAGTGAAGAAACATATGCAGAAATTTGGACACTGCTGGTTATACTAAGGGATGTAAGAATCGATTGGCTATGCATCGTAGCAGTCGATTTTCACCCCAAATACACGATTAGCAGATAACTTAGCTGATACTGACAGCTGGTCAGATCATATGATTTTTAGCGAGTTGCTGCAGCATTGCTATGCAGATCTCACTTATGACTGCAGAAACCCATTAAAACTGAAATCCGCTTTGAGTGCCCAAGGTTAGTATAGGCAATCGACTGATCATAATGGCATTCACGATCGGGGCCAGATTGATCCATCTACACTACAAGTTCAATTGATTTTCTAAGTGTAAATAAGTTCATCTTATGCTTTACAGAGAACAGACATGTACTGTACAGTCACTCTTTATTCACTAAATTTAACATAAACATAAAATGTGACCTGTGCAGAAGTTATGGCACTTTAAATATTGTAAGTTGTACTTTATTCAAAACTATAGAAACTATGCACTAATATACACATAAATTGTTTTCATTTGTTTCCCATAGAACTGAACTCTTACTTATTTACACTTAAAAAATCAACCAAATATGTCATTTGACCAAGGGCACACAAACTGTGCACCGTACCTCTGCATGACATGACAGATCAGAGGACACTGTTGATTTGTTCTGTGTGCTGTGTGTGGGTCGCAGTGTGTCACATTCAGGTCAGTCAGCTGGTTGGTGTCAGATGAGCAAGTGTTCATATTGGTCAGAATATAAAGAGACTCCTGTTCCATTCTGCACAGATCCGAGCTGAATGGGACAGAGCCAGAGACCACATCTAAAGACAGAACCTACAATCATGGAAACAGAACTCAGACAACAAGATGTCTTGAAATGCTGGGTGAGTGATACTGCATAAGACTCACTTATATGTGCTTTGAGCTAAAAACAGGCCTTAAAACCTAAAGCTATGATAAATCACAACAATGTGCTTTTCTGAGTATATCATAGGTATCATCAGTAATTTTAGAACATGAAACAATTGTATTTATCAAAATGTCAGATTTATACAGATTATAGGCAGCCTGTAGACAACAACATAATATTAACTGCATAGGAACAAGCAGCTGATTGGATGGAAGCCCATTATGACATCATCTTAGTTTTTTTTTTTTTTTTTATTTTAACTAGATATTTGTTACTTTTTTTTAACTTGTCATTGCCACACACTACAGGTTAAACTGTTACAAAAGGCAAATAAGATAAAATTATAAATTATAATATTACTTTTAATGTATTTTTGTCCAAAATACAGATTTATTTTTTTTATAAACAGTACTTCTTGAATTCTGATAAGACTGATTATAGACTGTACGTACACTTTATTATATTGTATACATAACATATACAAATGATATTATTCTTTAAGACAAGTGTTTACAGCATGATTACTACCAAAATAGAGACTGAATACTTTATTTAGAGGAGTTATTGAGAACTGTTTGCAGTACACAATGCAACATTCTGCAGCTTTTCTCTTTAGTTTGATGCCTCAGGCAAGATCATAAAACGAAAGTAGATCTTCACGGTATCACATGGTGCATTTTTAAAAATGCTGGAAGAGTATTACATAAGCCTAAACCTGCAGTCTAATGTAAAAGTTAGTGCACCCATGGTTAATTGACAGGTTTAATTGATTTTCAATGTGGAAACATGCTCATCCTCTACAAAGAACAAACCTCTTCACAATTTCATTCATTTACTCTTTATAAACTGTACATACTAAAACAAATGGAATAATATTAGTAAAAAATAGAATTTGTTCAAAAACTAGGAAAGTGGCATATTTACAAAGGTGTGGCTCTTTAAAGAACAATTTTTGCAAATGTGCACACGTGAAGAACCTTTTAAAATTTTAAACTAAATTATTTTTTTGTTCCTAGAACTGTACTCCTGACCCAAAAAATTTAAGCGTGCAAAGGCAAAGACACAGTATATTCAATAGCAAAGTCTGCTGAACAAATGCAAAAATACACTGTCCTCACTGTATCCAAGCAAATACGTAGGGAAGAGAGCAGAAATGGACATAGCGTGTGGGTAATTCATTAGACAGGATAAGGGGATAATGGTCCACAGCTTTGTTTATAATCACACTGTGTCCAGTCCAGTTTTTTTTTGTCTTTCTGTCTGATGCTGGATCAGTATTTACTTTTAAGAGAGCATCTACGGCAGGACTTTACAGACAGCCCAGCTCCAAACATCGACATATAAGGCGCCAAACCTAACTTTGAACTACCAGCAGTTAGAAACCATGGAGCCAAAAAAGAAAGAGAAGATGTTTTGGGAGAAAATGGGGGAAAAGCTCAAAATGGAAAGTAAATGTTTCTTTCCAAATGGATAAAGTCTGTATTGATTGCGGGTCTGCACTCAACTAAAGAAAAACTACACTGAAAAAAGCAATGCACTGAAATTATCTGATTCAGATGTGCACATCATTTCCACATCAATAAAACATATTCCATCAACAACATTTCAGGCTTTTGTTTATTTACAGGTGACGTGTATTTTATTCACATGGAAATTATGCAGTGCAGAGTGGAGCGAAATGCCTTTTGGTTTGTACTTTTAAAATCATTTTTAAAGTATTTGCGCAAAATAAATATTTTCATACAAGTATACATGTCTCTGTAAAAATTACAACATAAAAGTTGTTTACCCAACATACCATTTATGAACACTTTTTGCACAAGCCATATATAACGTGTTTTCCAAAATATTAAATTTAGTAAATAAAGTTTAATAGTGAATTAAAATGGGCAGAAGTTACTTCTCTCTAGAAGATGGGTTAACCAGGGGGACACTAAGCTTTGCACTGTATCCATCCAAATGCATGATAACTGAAAGATGGCCATGCCAAACAAGAAAAATGTATTTTTGGTTACAAAGTAATGGAACAAATGTCTGTAAAATAAAAATTTTATGTAATTCTGACTTACTGTGAAGTACAAAAGTTAATAAAACTACAGGTACAGGTAGTGACACGACTGTGTAAGACTTAAAACTGTCACAGAGCATTCTTTTAAATGTCACTTTTAGTTAAAAAACTTTTTAAAATCACACTATGTAAAGAATAACAAAAGGTACATTATTATACAAAATTAATGAACTTGGCAAAGGAAACTCCACTGGGGACAGCTTGGCAGACACTCGCTCACTTATACCCTGGCTGCCACACAATTATGCATTTTTGTGTATTTATGTGTAAAAGAAAACATGAAGAGTCATCTAAAAATCACAAATCATTTAATAGGTGATATAACCACATGGGTAAGGAATTTCTTTGGCAAAACTCTGTGAAGAAGTAAAATAGGGAGTTACATTTACAAATGCCACTTAATAATTTACTGTGCAAGAAAGTAGCCTTATGTTAACCATATTCAGAATTGGCATCAACTTCTCTGGGCTCAGATGCATCGGGGATGAACCATCACACAGTGTGATGTCAGACAAATCTGTATTCAAGACCTTTTCTTGAAAGAAATGGACGCCATGTACTCCAAAGACAAAAAAGGCCATCCAGACTATTGTCAGCAACAAGTCCAAAAGCCAAGGTCTGTCATGGTATAAGGTTGTGTCAGTGTCTTGGCAAAAGTCATTTACATTTTTGTTATTGATATATTAATGCAGAAAAAATGCATTTTGAGAATTTGAGCAACATATATTGCATTCAAGACAACATCCATGAATTTTCAAAAAGACAATGCAAAACCACATGCTGCACACAATACAAAGGCAAGAAGATGGTACTGGCCTGGCCTGTCTGCAGTCCTGAATTAAGAATATATGGAGATTTTTGAAAGCAAAATTGTGACCAAAACCCTATACTGGTGCACACCTTAAGACATTTTTGCAAGAAAAATTTAACAACACATGAAACACTTCACTGCCCTGTGCCAAAACATGTTAAAGTGTGAGAAAAGGTGAAAACATTACAGAGTAGTAAATGCTTTGCTGTCCCAACTTTCTTTGAAATGTGTTGCAGGCCTGAAATTCAGGAATGGATGTATATTGGCCAGACAAGACATGACTTATCTTGGGTTTATACTGTCTGCAATGAGATATAGGTCAAAGTAAAAGCAAGAAACACTCATTTTTTAGAAGGCATTTTCCAAAAGTTGTACAACAGTAAACACCAGATCTACTTCATATTGTTCAATTATACACAATTAATTGATGCCTGTCAACCAATCAGAAGAGTATTTCTTGTCTCTGGGGTATAAATAAGTGAACACACAGCTTAAGTATGATACAGGATGTCTGTGTGAAAGTGCAGTTTAGAGTGTGTGTGGAATGCAAGGGGTAGAGAGAGTGAGGGTCTGGACATGGGCCATCTGGAAGCCAAACTAAGTTTATGTCATGGTTTGGCTCCAGCCAGAATTGGTCTCAGTTGAATGGTAAGGCAGTGGAGCAGTCTTTGGGGAAAACTCAGCACACTTGGACCACAACCTCACAGTACATCTGTTACTGGAGCTGCAGAAAGAAGGCAAGTTTTCAAAACAAGTGCAAAACCATCCAAGCGAGGCATATGTTAGAATAGCAGCCAATTCTGAGAGTGTTTTGGTCATTAATATATTCTATGTCACTGTTCATTGTATTAGCAATGTAGTAAAGAACAGATAACTGCACAAAGAAATTTTTAATTTTGAGATTTAAAAAACTGGCAATACTTAGAAAAGTACTAAAATTAGAAAAATACAAACAATATAAATAAGTAGATATTTTATTTGAATGTGTTGATTTAACCATTTCCAAACCTCTCCTCATGGCAATCCAGTGTTAGTAGCAGTGATCATCCAATACCTAATCAATACTCATTATGTTAAATCAAATGTAATGATGATAGAATCCATTTGATTGCTGAGGAGCATCGAGGAGAATATCTGCAAATCAATCTTTCTTCAAGCTAGCTCACAACAGATCAGCTGCTTTTTTCAAAACAATAAATTCTACTTTTACTGTACTGATGTTTATGTACATTTATTCTAATGACATAAGGTGAGTTTAAGCACAAACACATATTTCAAATTAGGTACTTGGACTTTTACATTACAAAAAGTATCTAATGTATGTAAACACTTTAATACAAAAAAATGTTCAGGTTCTATTTCTTACTGTGAGGTTATAACAAATTACCAACATGCAAAGTAATATGTGCTGATTCATCCAGAAGTGAAATTTGATTATTTTTGTTTTTAATTGAATAATTAAGTCTAACTGATTAATCGTGACAGCCCTAATTCTAGGAAACAATAATCAGTCAGTTACAATAACATTACACTCAACACTGTAATCCTGCTCAAGCAGGCCAGCAATCCTGCCAGAAGATCCATTTTCCGCTCCAAGCTAAGGCATGCTGAAAACTCCCCATTCAGCCCCTAATAAGGCCTCACTCTGGTCACACTCACCAACTGTCCCTTCGCTGTTAAATTCTTGGAAATAATAAATCTGCTTCTACAAAATGTCAAGAAATGACATGTACAGCTAACATGAATATGAAACAGCACCAGTTTAGTTTCCCAGCAGGGGTCAGAAGCTGACTGTTTCATGTTAACTGTGCTGTCATTATGCTCAAAATTCTCTCCCCTCTCATACACCCTCTATCCTCTCTCCATTTGGCTCATTTTGCATGTTAGAACTGATTAAAGCAACCCTTTTTGGAGGAGCCCTAGCAGAGAAACTCTCGCCTGCTTCTTGTCAACTTAACCCCCTCCTTTTTCATAAGACATCCTCAGTCTGCTCTTCTCTTTCCATCTTTCTCTGCTGAAACTGCTGTGTAAATACAGGGGTTGGACAATGAAACTGAAACAGCTGGTTTTAGACCACAATAATTTATTAGTAGGTGTAGGGCCTCCTTTTGCGGCCAATACAGCGTCAGTTCGTCTTGGGAATGACATATACAAGTCCTGCACAGTGGTCAGAGGGATTTTAAGCCATTCTTCTTGCAGGATAGTGGTCAGGTCACTACGTGATGCTGGTGGAGGAAACCGTTTCCTGACTCGCTCCTCCAAAACACCCCAAAGTGGCTCAACAATATTTAGACACAAAGACTTGCCGCCTTGGTCACAGATGCGCCAGCAAGACGTGCACCAACAATTTGTCCTCTTTTGAACTCTGGTATGTCACCATAATGTTGTGTGCATTGTAATATACTATATAACTGTGCTCTTACCTGCTAACTGAACCTTCACACTCTGCTCTTACTGGTGCAATGTGACATTAATGAAGATTGGCCACCAGACTGGTCCAATTTAGCCATGAAACCTCCCACACTAACATGACAGCTGTTTCACTTTCATTGTCTAACCCCTGTATGTCCTTCACTGCACCTTCACATCATAAACTACAGCATCTAGTTGTAACAGAGGTCCACATGAGTGTGAAATTGATGCCCGACCCTACCAGGCCTAAATGGTTCTGAAAATTTGAGATCCAAACCCAATTCGAACATTACATTATATTTAGGGATGTAGCACTTCATCAATCTGTATTGATTCATCAAGCAAATAGTAAATGAAGGGATGTGAAGCACAAGCATCAATGAATGTGTGTTTATTTTCTCACCTATTCCAACATAACCCACACTGTATACTGTTACAAAGTAGGGAGCAGGATGGGATGTGGTGTAAGCCTTGCTTGTGTGTTTATGTTCACATTAAAGGGCATTTGTTGTGTGTACACCACAGTACTGAACTGAAACAATGTCAATTTTGAGATATTGAAAATCAGATTTTTTGGATAAAATAATTTATCCAGCCACTGGATTCATAGTTAGTACAAATATTTCAAAATGCTCATAAAGTAGAAAAGTCAGAGTCAAAAGGGTTCAAATACCACAATTAAGTGAATAATTTAAGAAGATTTATGCCCATTTGATGGATTGCAACCTTAAGCTTAGTTCACAATGCAGGATTTTAAAAATCCTAAACAATGTTGAAAATGTGAGACACCCCACACAATATTTTTCTTCATAACAATTTTTCTGTCCATGATCGTTGTTAGTCTTAAAGGCACCCATACATAATCTGCCCTGAACTGAAACACCACACACTTTATGATTAACACACCTCCGAGCTCCGAGCCTCAAAACCTTGCTGAACTTTCTTGTGAACTGCTTTATCGCAAGAGCAGACGGGAGTTTCTCACAAACTGGATGTAAACAAACATGGCGGATGATAGCGAAACCATTACAATGCTAGTTGTGAGAGCTTCAACCCCATACTAAAGAGTGGATTATCGACAGCCCACATTACAGGATCATCTGGGATTGGTTACAATCACCCTGAAATCAGGACACCTTTTATGATTGTCGGAGGAGTAAATCTGCCTAAAAAATCAGCCTGGCTATGCTGTAGTGTAAACCAGGCTTTAAAGAATCAAGGGTCAAGGCAAGTGATACTTGAAGCCTGAATCAGATTTTGGTCATCAGGTAGGAAGATGGTCCATTTTGGCTTTGCAGGTGAGAATCAGGGTTTAAAACTGAATGCAGCCGGCTATAGAGAGCCAATGAAGGTAGTGCAGCAGTGGAGTGACATGGGACAGCTTGGCTGAAGACAAATTGTGCTGCAGTATTCTGGATCAGTTGCAACGGCCTGACGGCACCCATTAGAAGACTCATCAGGAGAGAGTTGCAGTAGTCAAGCCTGGAGATGACAAGAAACTGCACAATCTTCTGGGTAACTTTCCCAGAAAGCGACTCTGTGGATGCTGAAGGTGAGAAGAATGCAAGACCAAGTTTTGCTAACAATCTGCTTGGATGAGCAGAGCCAGAATACTGCCGACATGTTTTTATAGTGCTTTGGTAAGTTAAATGCTGGAATAAATAGGTATTTACACATCTGTAATGCATGTATATTTTTTCTGAAATTGCTGATTGCATGTGACAGAAAACTGCATCCACCCTTCTCAGATCATCTTTGAAAGTTCCTCTAGTCACTGCTGCTGCTACTCTGAGGAATGCTTCAGGCACCTCGGGCGAGCTCAGCAAGCATATCATCTGTGGTGTGACTGTGATTGATTACGGCTGAACTTCATTCCAGGGTTTTCTTAAACTTCAGAGCTATTCAAAAATGCACAAATGCAACTGTAAACTACAGGCAAGCACACACAAGAGAAAAGGTGAGTGAGCTACTACATAAATGAAAAGACCTGACCTCAATGCTGAGGGAGTCCGAGACCCTGGTAAGAGTAAAAGAACAAAAAATTTGTTTTTTTTTCTGCTGAAGAATATAACACATTATATAAAATAGAATAGAACTGTTGGTGATGAATGATATTTTTTTTTAACCATAAATATTGGCCACGTTCTCTGGATGGGTTGATGGCACTCTCTCCCCATCACTTTCACAGTACAATGTCCTCTGGTTCAGGTGTCTTCTGATTGGTCCATCAGAGCTGGGAATCCTGCACTATCCTCCAAGCGAGTTGGCTCCCCAATGACTATGTATCAGCGGTAGTCCGAAAAGAGGATGTGGCCGCATCACATGCAGCATCGTCTTCACCCTCCTAGAGACAGGGACACTGCAAAGTGATGGGGAGAGCCCCTAGTGGATGGGATGGGTTAATTGACTACTACATAGGGAGGGGAAAAATTTGGTAAATACTAGAAATAAAAAAAAAAAAAAAAAAAAAAAAAAAAAAAAAAAAAGTCCAGCATGCAGTTCCAGACATGCTTTTTTGCCAGCTTTCCCCCCCCATTACATCTTCTGAATCGAGTTTGTTATCAAGAATGTTCACACCATGAACACTTCCTCCTGTACTGTGCACTGATACATTATACACAGATCACTGCACAATTTTTTGGGTGAAATAACCAACATCCCGTGCTGTGTCCATGAGAATAAATGAGGAATTTAATATCCCACTGCAGCAACAGGCAACCAATGAAGATGGCTGGACAGGCACCAGTCTCCGCTCTGACAGGCTCAGATATTAGTCATCAGAAATTAACACCATCTACCTGCAGTGTAATCGTGCATGTCAGTCTTTTTCACACAGACTGAGGTTTATTTAATCCATATTTGGTCACCATATCTTCATTAGTATTAACGTTTTCACAGTCGTTTGGATAAAGAAGCAAACAGGAAACCCTACACTTGTGATTATATGGGTCATTCAATTCCTCCACTAGAGGAGCCCCATATCCTCTGTCACAATTCAAACCCTACCTGAGCCTGAAATGAGCCCAATGGAGCAGGTGAATAACTGGCCTGAAACATGATATTCTGTCAGACTTCACGATGCTCGGGTCAGGTAGCAGAACTCCACTTGTCAAAATGTGAAAAAGCAGAACCTCTAAGAAAACACACTTCAGTCAGGCTAATGAACTTGAGAGTTATTGCTTTTATTATACAGGGTCATAGAAAATTATGACCAACTCTGGTCTCAGAAACTAATTTCTATGGATGTTCTAGAGACTCCATATTGAAGGTGTACTGAGAATGGACTTCTCGTACATTAAGTGCTTCCCAACAGCATAACAGTGGTGCATCTGATGCCAGCAAGGAACAATGACTCTGGGTAGTGGTACAGAGCCATCAATGTGGACAATGAACACAGGAGCAAGAAGGAAAGTGTCAGGGATCACCATGTCATGTGCCATCTGTGAGATTCCAGGTGAAGTTCATTCCAAACCAGAGGTGGTCATAATATTTTAATATGACCTTGTATATTTAATCAATCAATCAATCAATCAATCAATCAATCACAGACCTACATATTTCATATTTATATATTATACATATATACATATTTATACAGAATGAATTGCATTTCTATTCAATTTACATGCTATATAACGCAGTTTAGAAGTTGGACTTGAACATGGATGCAGCTTGGACTTTAACAGATTGAGAATGCACTTTGCATCCAAGCCAAAAAGGTAACAAAACAGTAAAAAAATAATTTAAAAGAAAAGAAAATTTAATCTGTAAAATCTTGAGACTGTACAGACTTCCTTCTCAAGTTCTAGTATCAATAACATCACTTTACTCTGGTAATCACATTAAATAATTACCCTTATCATTTCTTTCAGCTTTTAATGACAACTGACAAACTAATATACTCATTTATAAAGGCTTATTCTAACAGGAGTCCTCTGTCATGGTGACCTTTTGTCAGTTTTGATCAAAAGCAATGTTCCTGACAAATTACATATACTTTTATAACTGTTTATGTTATTGAGATTATGGCATGTGTCATTTAGTAGGGATGCACCGAATATTCGGCAACTGAAATTATTTGGCCGAAATTGACAAAAAACATATTTTTGGTGTTACCTTTTTGGAGATTCAGAATTGTGCTTTTCCTCACCAGATGACTAAACACAGATTCACCAGCACAATTACTGTATGTGGTGACACGGAAGAAGATAAACTACAACCACAAAGTGCACTTGTTATGAAGAAGCTAGAATACAGACACTTAGCTTTGTGTTTGTTAGCTTGTGCTGTGTTTGTTAGCTTGATTTAGCTTTGTGTTTGCATTAGCTTGTGCTAGCTTTGTGTCTGTGTTAGCTTGTGTTGTGTTTGTGCTGGTGGATGCAGTGTTAGGGACTGTCTCAAAATTACAAAAAGAAAAGTGTTTCAGTGTCTGTAGCTAATGACACACATTAAACTCACAAAATATCCACATGGCTTATGTCATTCATTTTAGCCATTTTATCATTTTCTTTCATTTTTTATTAAATAGTAGTAATAATGTAAGATACAAGTATCTTCATACATATTCATATATTATTGTTTTGTGCAATTTTTCTAACACTTGTTTTATATACAAATAAAAAATAATCAATTAAATGTTAATTAAATGTTATTAAACCTAATGATGTCAAACCAACTTAGTAAAATACAGACATTCATTTTTGACTAACTACAAGGCTGATTTTGGGAAATAGTTTAGTTACTAATTTTATAATGATTTATATAACTGATAAAAAATGTTTTGTGTTCAGTATATGACCTTCGGTCAAAAGTTTCATATTGTTTGGTTTGAATTGTTCATTTAGGTGCATCCCTATCATGTAGTTTTATAAATATTGACCGAAAATTTTAAACCCACACAGAATTTCTCAGTTTGCTCCAACAAGCAAAGATAATGTTAAATGTATTTTTTTCCAAATTAGTTGGAATGTTTTTCTATTCTTAAAAATTGTAAAACTGATTTGACCTTATAACCGACTTCTGTCCAAAGTATAACCTAAATAATGTGGGCACCGCAAATAATTTTTTAAAAATTCTGTTAAACTGTTATGATGCTTGGACCAACAGAAATGTTCCAAAATGCTCTGAATTAAATCTCTTTACATTAACTTCCATTGAAAGTAAAGAATGTTTTTGTCCTTTCCTGTGAAGTTACCATTTTGGAGACACTTTTGTTTTCTTTGGACAGCGACAATCCATTTCTGCATTCAGACCTTCTATGTACTGAACACCACATTGCAGCAATTAAAGAAAATGAAAAACAGCAGGTAAGAGGAGAAGTAGAGGTAAGGAAGAGAGGAAAGGAGAGGATAAGCTAGATCAATAGATACGTAGAAGTAGAGAGTCAGGTTCTGGGAAGTCGTGGTTGTTAGAGAGCTCTTGTTTCACAGCTCTTTTACAGAAGAGATTAAGCACTCTACTCACTAAAGTGCACCTACAGAAAGAGCAGTATGTTAGCCACCACTGTATAGCTTCACATATGCACTGTAATGCACTAACAAACTGCCGTTTGTCCTCCTAGGAAAGTGAGAAATCCCCTATGCTTGAAAAAAAATTTCCACCTACATGTAAGAGGAGACGATAGCATGATAAATGCTGACATTAAATGAAGTATGAAATCAAATTGCTGTTCAAAGCATAAAAATTTCATCTCTCTAAAAATAGCCAATTTTTATACAACCTATTCCAACAGCAGTTTAGTCTGTTTAAAATTATTTTTATGTCCCATGAGGAACTTAACGAGGCCTCCTGATCCATCTGAAACAGCTAAACAACCACAGATATACAGCTATGAGCCGAAACATTAATATCTTAGATAAAGTGAATAACATTTATCTCATAACAATGATATTTGGGAATGTACGGGATATGATAGACAGTAAGAAAGATCTCAATTCTCATTGATGAGCACCAACTAGATATGGCCTAACAACTGCATTGGAGCATCTCTTAAGAAGTCAAAAGCATTTCTTCAGGTCTTGTAGAGTAGGAGCGGCTTCAGGGGAACATGGAAGACCGAGAGAATATTAGCAAACTGGCTTTAATGTTATGGTTGATTTATTTAGAAGATTAAAGGACAACCCTTTAGCTCCTGGAAAACTTCTTGTACAATGCCAGAGATCTACTTTGCCAGCCCATTTAATATCATCTCTGCTTATTCCTCCTTCTGTGTTTTCTACTCTATAAAGGCTTATATTTCTTCACCACTCAACAGTTTGAGGCCTGGGGGTTACTGATAAATTAACATGTCATCTAGAGGGAGAGTACAAATGCACAAATAGGCTGTAGTCATCTGATTCTACACTAGATTATAGCCTTCAGCATCACAAAAGGTGATTTTTTTAATATCACTATAATGATCTCATTCTTTGGAAATATCAAAACAGCTGAGAATGAGAATCTCTTAAAAATGTGTTTCTGGTAAATGGGACACAATGTAAGGACAAGGACACAATTCTCTGAGCAATATCAATTAAATTAACAATTAAAAAATAAACAATACTTTGCATAACGGTACTTAGCAGTTTTGAATCCTCAAATATGATAATATGATGTTGATGTTGTTGGGTTCTAGTTTTTAATATTCAAAATATTCTAGAGCTTACTAGAATTTGTGGCTGTTTTTGTTCATTTGTTCATCTGTAATCTGTCTATTTCTCTCATTTGTTCATCAGTTCTCTTCACAGAAAGTCTCCTCCTGTGTGTTCTTCCTGTGGTCATTTAACCCTAATGGTGTTTTGTGTTCAAATACATCAGCTTAGACTGTATTGCCATAATAGTGAGGAGTCTTTCTTAAAGACCTGTGGTATGTCAAACCAGCACAGTGTAAATTTTGGAACATGCTTGATTACTGGATCACCGAAGCTGATAAGACTACCATTTTTCCCCAGTATATTTACAAATCCAGAAGGCCTCAATATTGGTTAATATTGCAGGGCAACTGATATATCGGTTGAGCCCTAGTCCCTAGTGAGGACATTACGGTAAATTGTTATGTTTGGGAAATGGAGAAAAAAACATGATAAGGCCTTGATATTAGAATGAGCACACTGTAAAAGTAATGCCGTAGGTGCATTAATCTAACCTGTTAAGATAATACCTAATGATGTTAAGCTAATGGTATCTAATGGCTCAATCAATACAGTTACATCACTTCCACCAAACGTTTTTCCATCAAGTGCATCCCATCTCATTTGTATTCTAAGCAGCTGCACTGTAATGTCTTCTCAGACTGCACACAGACTGCCCGTCACAAGCACAAGGTCAGTCCGGCACAGTAATGCATGTGACAGTCCACGTGGCTAGTCTGAACATGATGTATCGTTTACAAAAACACACAAAGCTACCACAGAGGACTCTACACCTGGAGCTGGGCCATGTTTCAGGGACAAGCTGTGGTTTAAGTTGACAATAAGCCCAAGACAACATGCCAAGGACTTTTTCATCGTAATTAACTTAAAAGCAGTAAAATGCCATTAGAATCAAGCTGGAGACATTCTGGTTACCAACACAAACAAGCTAAGCCTGAACAAGTCATTTAGGCTCCATCAGCCAAAAGGTAAACAGGATTAATCTACAAGTTAGACGCTCAGATGATGTCATCCTGATCTTGGTGGCTTTGGCGTCAGGGGCTTCATTCTGGGCACCAGCATGAAATTCTGCCTCTCAACTGTCTCAAAATATGGAATAGTGACTAAAGCCCAGTGCAGTTAGCTAATAAGGTCTTCATCCACACCTGCGCTGCTCTAAAAGTGCCTCTTAACACTTAATCACTTCCCAATTTTAGGGCTTTTATACAATGACTACATAAAATAAAGGCAAAATGTTTTTTTTTTGTGAACTCTTTAAACTAGCAGAAAGCTCATGCTTACAATTTACTGCTCAACACACAAAAATTTAGAGCGTTTTAATTTTTTTAGTTCCAGAAAACTTTTATTTCAGGCTGCACAGCACTGAATGGACTTCATGCAGGTTCATTTTGCAACTCAGATCTGTGCCACAAGAGGGCACCATTCAGCAGGACAAAAATTGAATGCACAGTTCTATTTGTCTTGGGGCTCATTCGAACATCAGTGAAAAAACTGCAACTAAAAATTAAGGTTTTTATCCAACGTTTCTTAATTATTCTTTAAAAAAAAAAGATATAACATGTTTTATTTGAAGATTTTTAATTTGCACCCTGAAATGAACAACTTGAGTAGAAAGAAGAGGTCTTCAGTTTTAACAACACCTGCCATATGTATATAACTTTGAAAATAAATGAATTAATATCTGAATGTTGAAAACAGAAGTTATGATCTGCTGATGGGTCCAGGCTAAGTTTGTATATAAAAGTTGTAAAAGTTCATGCACCCGATTAAACTACATGATTTATAGTTTGTCTAATATAAGTTAACTCTGCATTGACAAACTTCTGCACATTGCACAGCATTCTTAAATGTAATATTTTTGAAAAAACAACATAAAATGTGGCCTTAGTAAAATATTTTTTTTAATTTAAACATTTTATTTTTTATATTTAAAATTTAAAGGTAAATGTGTGTCTCAGCGGACTAAAATGCCATCACTATGATCTGTGGATCACGAGTTGGAATCCCGATCACGCTGCTTGCCATCGGCAGCTGAGCCCCGAGACAGCAAAAATTGGCCGTGTTCTCTCTGGGAGGGGTAAGATGGCACTCTCTTTCTAGCACTACTAAGTAATATCGGCTGGCTCAGGCGTCTTCCAGGATATCCATCAAAACTGGGGATCATGCGCTTTCCTGTATTGCAGCAATGTATTGGCAGATGTTCGAAAAGAGGCAGTGTCTTGACTTCACATACAAGTATACGGACACATATGCAGGCAGCCTAGTCAGGGTGGCTGCTGTAGAACAATGCAAAAGCTCCCCCTAGTGTCAGTCTCTCCACTCTACAAGCAGATGAAGACATGACTGAAGTGTTTTGTCATAAGCCTATAAATATCAGCATCAGCATCAACCATTGAAACACCCACATGGTCAATCACTCGTCCAAACTTTAGCGTTTTATTTCCATCGTATCAGCTGTTTGTTGCAGCTGACATAGTTTCTGCTGAATAACGTTGTTTACAGGTTCTCTATAATTGTTCTGAATGTGATACATTTTATGAAACGTGCTGTTGCTGAGTTAAGGAAGATACCAGTGACATTCTCATGGAAAAGCAGACACATCATTTCTCCAGATAATGATAACATATCGTCATACTGCCCACTCCTAAGTACAGAGGTTACCACACTGTTCCAAAGTCTGAAAACAGACCCAAAAGCAACCAGGAAGACAGATGTCATAGGATAACTCATAACCCATAATTCAATTGGATTGCATGATACAAGAACATGAACCAATCTGGCCTAAATATGACTCATTCCCTTCTAAAATCTTTAAAACAAACATGACGCAAGGAAGAGAAAGACTATGACTTCAGTCCTATGACAATCCATTGGTGGAGCAGTTAATGGCCATAATGTAGTATAAGTGTAGGCAACAAAAGACAAAATTCCAGAGCAGACAATCATAGTTCATATTCATTCCATTTAGTCCTTATTCTTGTAGAATTTACTATGACTCGCCGTTTTTCCTCAGTTTTGTCATTTACCTGTAGATACAGGCTGTAGTAGGCTGCGGGCCCCTCATCTCCCTGATGCTTACAGGCCCAAGCAACTTTTACAGCAAGACACAGTCTTACATAATGCTTTAGCATGAAGTCATATAATGCTAAACAAATGTACAGCAAACTCTATTTAATCTACATCTATAATCTCAAAATTTTTTACAAGCACTAATGCCATCACTGTTTCTGTTCTCTATTGCTTAATTCTGTTTTTTTAATACATTATTATTTATTTATCCATTATATTTAGACATTTGTTTCAACCTGCTCACATTACATTACTCTTGTATGCTTAAGCTGAGACAAATTAAGCTAATTATAGCTTACTATGGCTATTATTTTAACCCTCTGATTGTCAAAATCCAATGTTTTACATTGTTTCCATTCACACATTCAGACAGGTAATACAGCATAAAAACACCTGTCGAACATTTCCTGAATCTGTAGAGCAGTGATCCTCAGTATTTTTTTCAAAAGAGCCATATTGACAGATCAAAGTCAATGAGAGAGCCACAATATCACCCCAAGTCACTCAAATAATGGAAAATAAAATAAACAACCCACCGATGAATAAACCTTTGCACACTGAATATATTGCTCTAGCTAGAATCGCTGCTGCCATGTAGCCACCCTGCTGCAGGGTTGCCAGGTCCAACAAAAATATCCAGCCTAAAATCAGTCTAAAACCCACCCTTTAGAAGCTTTAAACTAGCCCAGAATATGTCTGTCACACGTTTGAAGCGAATGGCAAAACAACTGTGTACGAGTGTACGACTTAGTATTTTGTTTAATAGGGATTTATTATGATTATTGTTATTTATCTTAAAGTCATTAATAATATGGTAACATGAGTGTTTTATTAGTTCTTTTATAAGTGTTAAACCGTGAACCTGGCAACAGCAGAGTCTCGTGCAGCCTGCTGTTGGAAACAGTGCCTGTGTTGCCAGGTTCCACAGTATCCCCGATTTGGAACCAACTTTAATTGAGGCAAAATGAGAGGGCAAGTGCTTGAATGTAAAGCACATTACAGTATATGTCTCTGTAGCATGCTTTTAAAATACTTTGGCTGTGCTGACGTACTTTCGTAACCGGTCACGAGAGCAACCAATAAAGCACGGCGAGCCGCATGTGGCTCTGGAGCCGTGCAATGAGTATCCCTGCTGTAGAGTCACCCTTTCCATTTTATCTCATCTAATCTCAAGATTATATGCGATTCACATCTGCAGGTATGACTATGAACGGGGTCTGAAATACAGTTCATCTGCCTCTCACTGTGTGATATGTGTTATGCTTGAAATTGACCAGAGAACACTCAGGACTGCCCAACCGCCTCTCACCATTTGTGATCATGGATGTAAAGTCGGAGACAGTAGTGACACTGAGGCTTTTAAAAACAGCAGCTCTGTGGTGTCTGATCCACTCGTACCAGGCTAACAAAACACGCGAAGAAACAGATGGACTACTGTCTACACTGTAGAACTAAAAAGTGATAAAACTGATCAAATGGGCAATGAGTGTAGATAGAATGTGCGGATGATATGTCTACATAAAAAAGTGGCCAGTGCGTTAGGGATGCACTGAAATGTTAAGGATGCACATGAAATTTTCATGAAATGAAATTTTTGACCGAAATGGAACAAAATGAAACATTTGGTTGAAAGCTGAAGGCTGCTTTTTAATTTATGCACAGCACCGGTCAAATGTTTGGACACATTCTCATGTTCTTCTTTTTCCCCTATATTGTAAATGAATACTGAAGTCATCCAGAATATGAAGAAAAACACATAGTGAATCATGTAGTAAACTTAAGTGCTAAACCAAAACATGTTTTAGATTTTACTTCAAAGTAGACACACAACTGATGTCTCAAACACATTAAGAGGCAAGAAATGCAAGTCATGAGCTCTTGAAAAGACACAGCTGTTAACTGAAAGCCATTCCAGGTGACTACCTCATAAAGCTGACTGAGAAAATGTCAAGAAAGCTGGCATCTAAGTCAGAGGTGCCTACTGTGTAGAATGTAAAATATAAAAATATTCTGGTTTGTTTAACACTGTTTTGTTTGCTAAATAATTACATATTTATTTCTTCATAGTTTGGATGACTTTAATTAATTAATCTACAAAGCAGACCATTTTTAAATAATGAAAAAACACTGAATGTCAAGAAAGTGTGTAAATCATTATACAAATAGTTAATATTTCCTAAAATCAGCCTTGCAGTTAGTTAGGAATGAATGTCTGAATTTTAATAAGTTGGTTTGACAACATTAGATTTAATAACATGAGTTTAACTGATTATTCTTTTATATTTGTACATAAAACAAATGTTACAAAAATGACAAGACAATAATATATGAATATGTATGAAGATGCAAGTACGTTACATAATTACTAATATTTAATTAAAAAAAAAAACATTAAACAAAACCATGAAAATGGCTAAAACTAATGATGTAAGTCACAGGGATATTTTGTGTGTGTAATTTGAGTGTCACTGGCTACAGACAACCGAAACACTTCAGGGAAAGATGGTCCCAAACACTGTAGCCGTCAGAGCAGAGCACAAAGCTAAGCGACTGTATTGTGGCTTCATCATAACACGTGTAGTTTAGCAAAGGTCGTAGTTTGTTTTCCTCTTCCATTTCACGACCAAACTGCAACTGTGCTGGTTGGTAATTGGTTGAGGAAAAGCAGAATATATATATAAAATTTAAAATCAGCCTTGGACTCCCATATTGGCACATTCCTAAAATAAACAGGAACTGGGACATTCACAGATCGAGACAGAACAGGCTGGAGGTGAACATTCCCTAGGGCTTGCGTGCCATGAAAATCAACATATAACTCCATTAATGGAGTCCTAATATGCAGCAGTTGGCAGTGACCAGCCTAGTGTTCCACTCTAAACCTCTTTATTTACTGGGAGATAAAGCAGTGGTCATTAGCACGCCATGCAGAGTCTGCTATTCAAGGTTTTGGTGTGATCCTCTGTTCAATTGCTATTATTAGAGATGCTATTTTTACTGTTATCTCTACAGTTATTTCAAGTGCAGTATTCCACTTATCATTAATCCTCATTTATATCACCCACCATGCTGACTTTACAAGCTAGAGTAGGTGGGCAGGCTACAGCATGCAACATCAAGGCTAATCTGAGGCTCAGTCAGTGTATTCTTCTCTTAGTCATTTGTCTGTGACCAGTTCAGTGTTCAGTATGTGAATGCTGATATTGGCATGAGAACAGCCCTTAGATCAGCCCTCAAGCTGAAAGAACCATGGTAGTCGTTTTTATATCCTAGAGTGTTGGCCACCAAAAGAACCATCCATTCTGCCATTCCAGCCATCACCAGAACAAATGCAGCATTTTCAGAGAGCTACACTTCACTCAACATTACCACACATTGTTTTCTGAGGTATGCCATGCTGGGGTTCAGGTTATATAAATGAGAAAATAAAAAGCCCAGAATTGGATCTGACCTAATATGCACAATAAAACAGGAATTAGAGATGCCCTCAATGCCATTTTTTGGGCTCTGGAACTTTGGTAGTAATCTCCAACTAATATTGCAATATTCTGTTGTCAGAGCAAAGTGTGCAGGTTTTTATCATGTGTAACAACTACTTAAAGAAGACAGAAGCAGCTTCATCATAGTGACTGGACAACAGACAGCACATTGCTGCTTAGGATTGTCTCAGTTCTTTACACCGTCAAATGGTAACACCAGCCCAAAACACTTACTTTCTCCTTAGCTAGATCTCCAACTAGCATAACCAGAGCTTCCACACTGGGAGGATGAAGATTTGCAGATAATTTGAAGGTGAAGTTTGAGTCAGTTGTCGTCAATCAATGGGATGACAATCAGGTGTGAGTGGGTGCCCTGTTTTATTTAAAGAATAGAAATCTAGCAAAGTCTGATCTTCACAAAATGTTTGTGAAAGTAGATCATGGCACAAACAATTGATATTTCTGAGGACCTCTGAAGTTGTTGTTGATGCTCATCAGTCTAAAAAAAGTTACAAAACCATATCTAAAGTGTTTGAACACCACCAATCCAGAGTCGGACAGATTGTGTACAAATGAAAGAAATTCAGGACCACTATTATCCTCCATAGGAGTGGTAGATCAACAAAGATCACGTCAACAGCAGGGTTTGATATAGTCTGTAAGGTCGCAAATGAGTCCACCATGAGTCCACCATCAGGAGAACAAAAGACCAAGAATAATGGTGTGCATGGTTGCAAGGAGAAAGCCGATGCTCTCCAAAACAACATTGTTGCCCATATACAGTTTGCTAAAGAACATATGAACAAGCCAAAATGCTACTGGAACAATGTTTTGTGAAGTGATGAATGATGAGCATCATTTTTGGAGAAAGGAAGACGCTGCATTTTAACATAAAAACTGTGAAACACGGTGGTGGTAGTATCATGATTTGGGCCCATTTTGCTGCATCTGCATCAGGACAACTTGCCATCATTGATAGAACAATGTATTCCAAATTATACCAGCAACGTCTACAGGAAAATGACATATCAGCTCACCTGAACTTTACAACAAGATCATATGATTATGATTCATCACACACTTAGAATTAGCAGACCAGAGGAGGATGGGTCCCCCATGTGAGTCTGGTTCCTCCCAAGGTTTCTTCCTCCAGCTCTGAGGGAGTTTTTCCTTGCCACTGTCGCCGTTGGCTTGCTCACCAGGGATTAGGGATTAATGATTTTATGTCTGTTATTGCTAACCCTGTAAAGCTGCTTTGTGACATCAGTTGTAAAAAGCGCTTTATAAATAAAATTTGATTGATTGACTTAAATTACTTAAAACAACACACACCTTCACCACTCAGACATGTACCAAGTCTAATATTTTTGTCTCACCTGTTTGATTAGATTCTCATTATTTATTTTTAAGGCTCATGTGACAATCTGATGAAGTTTTAGGTCAAATTTATGCAAAAATATATAGAGGTTGGGTGTTTAAACACAACACAAAATAAATAACCACCTTTCAAGTATTTTCTTCAAACAGTCAAAATAAGACATAATTTAATGTTATGAGTAAGACTTTCACTGAAAAAAAAACCCAAATGGAGTATGCAGCCCGACGTGCGCTGCTCAAATGTCAGCACTTCCAGGTGTCACTACAGGACTAACTCCTAAACACCTGACAATTAAACTCTAGCTGACACCAGCACTGGAGAGCACCTGAATGAACAGCATGCTAGGAATGCCTCTGGAGTAAATGTACCACATGCAGCCCAAACCCATGACTGAGCCATTCACATACAGTTATCTGTGCTGCTATCTGCTGTGACATGAAATCAGTACATCTGAGTGCATCTCCACTGGACTGACTTCATAACAGCCTACAGTGACAGGAACTGGTTTTTCCACCAGGACTAGCTACTGTACAAGCCACAGGCATCCACATGTTTAATCAGCAGTTACACATTTCAGCAGCACTGTTGACAGGATAATACAAACCTCAAAAAACACCACCAGAGTGAAGCAGGGAGGCCTAATATATTGTTTATTAATAATTAGTGTGATATCATTTACTGATATAGCAAAAGTGTGCAACATGAATATAAGCATTTTACATTGCATATGTAAGAATTTATTCTTTTAATTTATTTTTCATTTTTGTAATGTTAGTAACAGGCAGTACGGAAGGCTGCAAAGACCAAATGAGCAAATTATATATTTATTTTTATTTTTATATATAATTTTTTTCGTTTTTATTGTGCGTTATATCTGACCAACCTCAAATGTTCAGTTTGTATTTTGCAGTCTTCTGCATGATCAGTTTTGCAAATAACAGCAAAAAAAATAATTTATAATATTGTGTTCATTGTATATTGTGGGTTTCTTTTGGTGTTTTGATTTGTATCATATATGTACACACACACACACAAAATAAAACAATATAAAAAAAGGTCTTTAATTCCAAATCACATGGTGCATACTGGCTTTGCAAATTTAGCTCTGACGCAGACAGAAGGGTGCACGGAAGACCATGACTAACATGTCCATCACATGACACCTGAGTGTCATGTCACAGATGCACTTGACAACATTTACAAATCTCTTCTCATCTCTCTTCTTAATGCACTGAAAGCCAACCTGAAATCAACAACTGACCTGTTTTACCTTTCTCAGTTCCCTGATTATATAAGCATGATTCATCATAATATACCATTTTAAAGATCAAACTCGCTTTCCTGTAATCTTTCATCAAAATGTCATTATTTTTGCCCGCCTCTAAAGCGCCTTCTGATTTTTGATTGCATGCACCAGCAAGAAGAGAAAAATATCATCATCTCATCACATCGTGTTTCATATCAACTTATTATAATCAGGTTTAATATTAACCAGTAAAGTGAATCTGACATGACAACACTTTTTACTTTCTTACTGTAACTTATTCACAACGTTTTGGAAATATTGTCTATGAAAAAATCAGATTAAAATAAAAATAAATTGAGTTTCACAACTCATAATATTTGCTATGGGAAGGTCATTATCAGTTATTAGTAAATAAAGAACACTGGTGACTAATAATTGGGGCCAATATTCATATCCCATAAATTTGATATTTGCAATGTGATCTTTTAAGAATGCAACTCTCAAACAGCAATTATAAACATATCTTTACACAACGAATGTGAATAACTTTAATATTAATGAAGATATGGTGATAAAATGTGGATTAAACATACCTCAGTCTGTGTGAAAAAGAATGCATGATTACAAAGCAGGTAGACGGTGATCCTTTCTGATGACTAATATTCACAGCTGTCGGAGTGGAGGCCGGCGCCCATTCAGCCGCCTCCCTCTGTTGTTGCAGTGAGACAGTAAAGCCCTTATAGACATTAAAGTATAAAGTTATCCTTGTGGGCACAGCACAGGATGTTGGTTATTTCATACTGTGGTTTGTACAGCGATCCATACATAAATGGAACAGTACACTGTACAGGATTAGTGTTTATGGTGTGTACATACTGGATTAACTTGATTTTAGAAAAAAAACCTGCCAAATAAAGCACCTCTCCATGTACTGCATCAAAAATTAATCAGGAAAAAAGAACTGCATGCTGGACACTTGCAGCACATGTTGTAACATTAATCTTTTTCACACAGACTGATTTATTTAATCCAAATTTCATCATCATATCTACATTAGTATTAAAGTTATTCACTATGGTTTAGGTAAAGAAGCAAATGGGAAACCCTGTATTGGCGGATATTGTCGTTTATCAAACTTTTATCCTCTTAAAAGTGTTAATGATCAGTAAACTTTCTTATTGGTCAGGATCTTGTTTGTGCTTTCATACTCAAATCATCTTAAATGCTGCATGTGCCAGAACTGTGGTCATTACATCATGTCCAGTCTGAGGCTTTAACACTAATTTTTGATGCAATTCTGTAACTATAAAAAAATCTTTCCAAGTTTTTCAAGAGGCTTTTCCAATCCAATCCCAATCACACTCCAGACATGCCATTATCTCTGCCAGAGACATTATTAGCACATTTCTGGTACTGTTTGTTTAGCTACAAACTACAAGCTATGACAGTTTCAACTCGGTGTCCAAACGAGAGCTGTCAACACCCAATCATCTCACCATAGCAGGAGAACAGAGGCAGCTTACTGTGGTTAACAGAGGAGAGGAAATGAAGGGAAATGAGAGAAGGAATTCTGTGGTTAGAGAAAGGACAGAAACACAAATCAATGTATCAGATTAGCACAACACAGCTGGAAAAGGAGCGGTCAGAATTGTCTACTGCTGATCTAATGATTTTCTTTTGCAGGACTTCATGTGTGCAAAAAGACCCGTCAGTCAACGCAACGCAGCCTGATGCAAATCCTGCAGTATGTATGTAGGCTACTGTTTCACACTGGAGCTGTCTGTACCTCTAGGCCAGTTATCTGTCATCATATGTTATTTATGGCAGTCAGTACATATGGGGAATATGCCAAAATATTTTCACAATACACCATCATGACATGTCAATTTACTTTTGGTTTTATTTCTTAGAACAGACAAAAAAAAACTATCATAAATGCACAAATCAAACTCCCCAAAAAAATCTTACTAGGGGTGTAAGGAAATATCAATACACTTGAGTATCAATATTATCAATTCTCAGCAACACAATATCAATTGTTAAAGATCTTTCGCAGACAGTGGTTCATTTTGTGCTGCATTTAAACCCCCAACCACTAGATGGCAGTATTGTAATTTATCTTCTGCCATTAGACTCTTCCACTCCAATATAAACAAGCATTGGAAGGTTTGCATGAGCGAACTCTCCTAAAATCAGTTTTTTAAATAATTGCAATATATTGCTGCCAGTATCACAATATATTAAAATTGTACCTGTATCATGATACATATAGTATTGTCAGATTCTTGCCACTACACAGCCAGCCATATGTTTTGTGCTATACCGAAATGTACTGCACTGCAATAAAACATGACTAACCATGATTTCCATCATGAAACATACAGTTTCTGAATTAATGACAACATCTGGAATATGCTCAGAAAAATGCACTGTAAGACACTGTGGCTTAAGTTATCCCCATATTGATATTAGAAACAGAGCTTAGAAAACAGTTCTACAAAAAAGGACAATAACAGACCATAATATTATGCTAAAATATATTATCGGAGAGACATAGAAAACCATGCATTATGTACACTGCTCAAAAAAAAAAGGGAACACTTAAACAACACATTGTAGCTCCAAGTCAACCACACTTCTGTGAAACCAACCTGTCCAGTTAGGAAGCAACACTGATTGTGAATCAATTTCACCTGCCGTTGTGCAAATGGAACAGACAACAGGTAGAAAGGAGAGGCAATTAGCAAGACAACCCCTATTCAGGAGTGGTTCTGCAGGTGGTGACCACAGACCTTTTCTCTGTTCTCATCCTTTCTGGCTGATGTTTTGGTCACTTTTGCATTTTGTCAGTTCTCTCACCATAGAGGTAGCATGAGGTGATGTCTACAACCCACAGAAGTTGCTCAGGTAGTGCAAGCTGTGGAAAGGTTTGCTGTGTCTGTCAACACAGTGTCCAGAGCATGGAGCAGATACCAGGAGACAGGCCAGTACACTAGTAGCGCTTTTCCACCAACACGGAACCGGCACCGTTCTGGTTCACAAACCTAATTTTGAACCGTTCGGCGCATTTCCACCAACAACAACAGCGCCCCAAACCAGGAATGTTCATTCGCAGCGGCAACCAAAAAATACTTGGTTTTTCAGTGCAAACCAAACACGCCTGCCCACTGAAGCAACTCGTAGCGTACAGTGGTCCACTGAAGAAACTCAGTTTTTGTTATCTATTTGGTGTTCTCCGTAGTTTCAGGAGAAACTTGAGGGGAGTATTAGAAAGGAGAAACTCTACAGCGAGCTGGTGGAGGATTTAGCTCAGGCAGGTTTTGTTCGTTCAAGACAGCGAGTGATAGATAAGCTAAATAAGCTAAAAAAGGACTACAGAGATTCTAAAAAGGAGCTATCGCGCAATGGAGCTGGACGAGGGAATGTACCGGCTCTAGATTTGACTTGTGAAGTGAAACAAGCATTTGTACCAAGAGCACAAATGCTCGCAAGTAGTCGATGCGCTCCGCCATCTTTGTTTATAATTCCGCTTTGTTGATGACGTACACCGTGACGTATCTTTGGTTCAAATAGTGGAAATGTGGGCTGGTTCACTAAACAGCACCAAGGTTCTCATAAGCCCGAACGTCACCAGTTCAAGAACCAGAGTTATTTTGGTGGAAAAGTGCTATAGGAGACATAGGAGGGGGCCGTAGGGGGGCAACAACCCAGCAGCAGGACCACTACCTCCTCTTTTGTGGAAGGAGGAACAGAGCCAGAGCCCTGCAAAATGACCTCCAGAAGGCCAATAATATCCATGTTTCTGCTCAAACTGTCAGAAACAGACCCCATGATGGTGGTATGAGATTTTGAGTATGATTCCAAATCCAGACCTCCAAGGGGTAATAATTTTGATTTACATTGATCATTTTTATGTTATTTTGTTCTTAACGCATTCCACTGTGTAATAAATAAAGATTTTCAAATGGAATATGTTATTCATTGAGATCTAGGATCTGTGTTATTTTAGTGTTCCCTTTATTTTTTTGAGCAGTGTACATTAAATGCATCATGTAAAATATAAAAATGTAAAATGATAGCACAGCTGATTAATTAAAGTTCTTGATAGTGAGGGGTAGATTCTTTGTAATGTGGAAGAGTGCCTCTGAGAATTTGGGTCCCCTTGAACTGTCTTCATGGTTAGAATTACGATATTCAGTGATTATATTTGGCTACGTTTACCATCATAACATTCCAAACATAGTGACTGTGAATGAATCCCAAAAAGATTTCTTTTAACTGAATTTAGACCACGAGGTCCATATAGAAAAGTAAACATGGTTCTGTTCCCACACACACACGGCATTAAGAGGCCATCAGCATGGGTTCTTTCTCCATAAAAGGTGCTGTGAAGAGAGATTGGCTATGGAGTAGCCATGCTGCGAATAAATCCCACATAAGGCTCCAAAATGCACACGTTAATCCTGTCGGGGAAATCAAAGGCGCCGCCACCTCTAGCGCTGATTCGTGAAAAAAACAGACTTGTGTCAAAGAGCGAGAGACAAAAGGAAGATGGAGTGTAAGCAGGAAAGCCGGTAAAAGGGTAAAAGGTAGGGGTGGGAGTAAAAAAAAATTATACATCACACTATTGCAAAGAGATTGGGTTTAAAATTTATACTGATGAGGTGAAATTCTCCATAAACTTTGTTACAACATTATGTGTGTGATACTGTATCAATTCTCAACAGTATTGATTGTTAATGGGAGGTTTACACAAAGACTGGCAGCAGACAATGGTTCATTTTGTGTTGTACTTAAACCCCTGACCACTGGATAAGTGTTGGAATCTTCAGTCATTAAACTCTTCCACTCCAACAGAGAAAAGTAACATAAGGACACACATATAACATAAATATTAACAAACCTAGCTGACTAGCAAGATCCACCCATCCATCCATCATCTTCTGCTTAATCCTGATCAGGGTCACAGTGAGTCTCCTATCCCTTCACTGGACACAGGGCAGGGCATCGCACTATCCTACCTAAGCCCAGGACAGACATCGCTGGACAAACACAACCACTTCAAAAATCACAAAATATTTTCTTGTTTAGAGCAACACACTATGATGAATAACCCCTGAATTATGAAATGTATCGTGTTGCCAGGTTTTGGCCAATACGCAACAGAGTGGTCCACATTCATGTTGTACACATTCATGTTTTTTTTTCTTTCCTCCCACCCTCCTACTTGATGCTACTACAGTAGAAAAGTAAAAGTGTATTTTTTTATCAAGTTGATATTTGGGGTCAATGCTCAATCAAATGAAATCAAATTTATTTGTAAATGCAACTTTTACTAACAGAAGGACAATGACTGTAAACAATGCTGCTTAGTTTTTGTTTAGTTTACTTACTGTAAACTCAACATTTACTTACTTTTTCTACTTTTTTTTGCTATTTTGCATTGCTATTAAGTATTCATTGCATCTCACATTTTAAATTGCAGACCAAATGTTTTTGAAGCTTTTGATTACTCACATACTTGGCATTGCAGGACTTCTCAACAGTTTAGTTGGTAATAAAATGGCTTGTTGCTGATCTCTGTACTTTTTGTTATGATGTATAAACTGGTAATATTCACTAATATAAGAAACTTTACTTGCATTAAGCCTAATTTAAAAAAAAAAGACCAAATTGTTAATCCCAGTGGTATATTCAAATAAGAGGGTGATTTTTTTTTAAGTCAAACATTTTGACCACCCTAATACAGATATTTAACTTTAATCATTTTCTCCCAATACTGATATTGAAACAGAGTCAGCTAGGGTTTAGTTGTACGGTAATTACATTTTATTTTCATTTATGAGTTTAGCTGCCAGTGATTATGAAATCAAGATAAGATAATATAATCCTAATAAATATCCTAATAAAATAATAAGATAATCCTTTATTAGTCCCACAGTGGTGAATTTCAAAGTGTCACAGCAGCAAAGGGACAGTGTACTCAGCATTTGAAATAGGTGTTAAAAGAGACTCTTGGTAATTACTATAAACGTAAGTAAAACAATAAAAAATATAATAAAACTTATCAAGTAAATGTACATGACTGTTGCATATGGGATATTGCACATTAGTGGATTAAATATAGCACATAATGCTGTATAAATATGACAGTATTGTAATGAATATTGCACATTATATATTAATATACATTCCGCCAGCAGTGTTGGCTGTAAAGTCTAACCACAGCAGGAAGGAAGGACTAACATTCCTTCACACACTTTAGGTGAAGTAGCTGGTCACTGAAGGAGCTGCACTGTGATTGAGATCAAATTATTACTGTACCACATTCTATTTAGTATTTTTATGTTTACTAGATTTCTTCGTATGATTACTAGTTTTCAGAAGGTTGTTGAAGTGCATTATAACATGATCTTATTTATTTTTATTTACTTATTTTATTATATTGCGCATTGCAAAGCAATGCGCAATATACTGTTATTCTATTTTTCATATATTCTTCTTCTTCTTCCGCCAGATTTTTGACGCGCTTCTTGTCCCGCAGTTTTTGAGATATCGACACCGTTCCAACTCCAGATTGTACGGTCTGATTGTATGATCCAGGCTCGTATACAGAATTTTGATAGGATTTGCGGTTTTCCTAAAAACTTCCTTAATCTGGGATTTTTTTCCCCATAGAGAATGAATGGGGAGCAAAAATGCATGCTCATCTACTGTACTTCTGCTTGACCGACTTGCACCATTTCGGATACACTATATCAGGGCCTTGGGGTGGCCTAGCAACCGCCTTGGGGTAGCCTAGCAACCGCCTTGGGGCCCCTAGCAACCGCCTTGGGGCCCCTAGCAACCGCCTTGGGGCGCCATAGCAACCGCCTTGGGGCGCCATAGCAACCGCCTTGGGGCACCATAGCAACCGCCTTGGGCGCCATAGCAACCGCCTTGGGCGCCTTAGCAACCGCCTTGGGTGCCTTAGCAACCGCCTTGGGTGCCTTAGCAACCGCCTTTGGTCCCATAGCAACCACCACAAACACCAAAGCATCACCTTACAAACCTGGGATACCTTAGCTTGTGGGCCATGTTACCAATGCGCAATATCTCGCGTTTCCTTCAGGAAATGCACTTTTCTAGTTTATAAATGTGTTTCAATTTAATCTCAATATTGACAAAAATAATAATAATTATGATTTCTGTTAAATTCAAGTACCCTTATGAGTCTACACAGATACCTGTCCAATGTTTTTTTTTTTTTTTTTTTTTTTTTTTTTTTTTAGCTTGTGAAAAACATTAACTTAATAAACTCAATGAGTAAGGATTAATCTTCAAAATTGTTTTTTTTTTTTTTTTTTTTTTTTTTTTT
>BRDA01032363.1:0-14989 GCA_036984385.1 Crenuchus spilurus | reverse complement strand
AAGAAACCCACGCTGACAAGGGGGAGAACAAGGAAACTCCTAAAATTAGACCAACTGTTAATAAATTAACTACTTTATGTAACATTACACTTACTGTCCACTTCATTAGGTACACCTTGTTTCTACACTCATTGTCCATTTTATCAGCTCCACTTTGTAGGTGCACTTTATAGTTCTATCATTACAGACTGTAGTCCATCTGTTTCTCTGTATACATTGCTAATCCTCCTTCCACCCTGTTTTTCAATGGTCAGGACCCCCCACAGAGCAGGTATTATTTGGGTGGTGGATCATTCTCAGTATTGCAGTAACACTGATGTGGTGGTGGTGTGTTCATGTGTTTTCTGGTAGTGGATTGGATGTAGAAGGGCAGCTAATGTGTTTTTTAAAGAATTTAGTGCCACTGAAAATAGTGTACCAACCAAATCTGTCCAGCTAACAGTGTCCTGTGACCACCAGTGTTCTGTGCAGCAACAGCTGACATAGTGTTTATAATCTCCAGCAGCTCTGATCCACTCACACCAGCACAACACACCACGTCAGGGTCACTGCAGTGCTGAGAATGATGCACTACCCAAATAATACCTGCTCTTTGGGGGTCCTGACCATTGAAGAACAGGTTGAGGGAAGTATACAGAGAAACAGATGGGCTACAGTCTGTAATAGTAGAACTACAAAGTGCACCGTATGGTCAGTGGAGCTGGTAAAATAGACAATGAGTGAAGATACAAGGTATGCGTACCTAATGAAATGGCCAGCAAGTGTATATCATGGAAGTAATGAGCTTAAGTGAACAGAGGAATGATATTAATTTAACTGTTAACGATGTTTACATGCTACGTAAATGTCATTTATACTAAAAAGGCAAGGAAAGGTCACTTATTCTGTGTGCTTTTTTATTTATTCAAGTGAAAACAGAGAAAAAATACTCTCCAGTAAAGAAAAAGAAAAATTACATTTGTAATACAGTGTATCAGTTTAAAGCAGGGGTGGTGAACTCTGGTCCTGAAGGGACAGATCTCTGCACAGTTATCAAACACAACAGATAATTACCAGGTTCGGTTGTTTTGCCAGAAAAGAGAAATTAGCTGGACACTGACCCACAGTTCACCACTCCTGACTTAAACAATGTATATACTGACCTCAAACGTCTAAACAAGAAAGTTTGTCTAATTTGCAGAGATAGAATACAGTCAGTAGTGGCTCAACAGGCTAAGCCGCTGACACTATGACCAGAGGATCGTGAGTTCAAATCCCGGTCATGCTGTTTGCCATCAACAGCCGGGGCCCAAGAGATCATAAATTGGCCATGCTCTCTCTGGGCGGGTAGATGGCGCTCTCTCTCTCTCCTTATCACTTTCACATTGCTATGTCCACTGGCTCAGGCATCTCCTGATTGGCCCATTCGGAGCTGGGAACCCTGCGCTTTCCTCCGAGCACATTGGCTCCCCAGTGAGCTGTAGTTTGAAAAGAGGCGGTGGCAATATCACATGCAGCGGAGGAGGCTTGTGCTTGACTTCACCCTCCTAGAGTCAGGGACAGTGCAAAGTGATGGGATGTGTTCATTGGCTACTACTGCATTAGGAAGGGGAGAAACTGTGCAAAAATTATTTTAAAAAATGTTTAAAAAAAGAATACAGTCAGTAGGAAAAGGGTTGGACACGCTCTATAAACTTCTCTCTAAAACTATACAAAAATATCTTTATCTAGTACCTCCATCTTAGTGAAAATAGGTTTTAGGACTCAACTAAAAGCTCCATTAGCCTGTTATGGATGCAGCTGGCTTGTAATATGTTTTTTCACTGTTCAACACAGGTGGTGGATGGTGTCAACTTGACCAGGGCTATCAAGATTTCAAATATAGGTGACCTTGTAGGGCGACTTGACAATCCAGGCCAGACCTTCCCATTTCTCAGGTAATTTTCAGGTACCCTCTATCTGTCTGAGACCGTGGACAAGCCTTCATCCAAACTAGGTCACCTGTCTGGACGTACTACATCTTCCTTTAGTGCTTGTGATGCTGGGCCTGTTTGTCTTCAGCATTTCCACATGGACCATTTTTCCTCAGAATGGCAAAGTAGGCTTTATGACTGGGGCCTGTAACCTGACTTTCCATAGGTTTTGTCCTGTAGGGTTTTATCAGTGTTTATCTCTGCATGTGTAAAACCTATACCTCCTGGGGCAGGTTTTGGAAATTCTTAATTATTAATTAAAAAGTTTTTAACATGGACTCAACCAGCCCTGTCCTGGGCTGAGTTAGGATAGGGTAATGCCCTGCCCTGTGCCCAGTGAGAGGGTAGGAGACTCACCATGAGCAGAATGGATGAATGAACTTCTCATCCAGGAGTGAGAGTTTGCTCAGTTTTGCTGATGTGAATGACTGTTATAAGGATTATCTGAGGCAGAACTCTCTCATGTCTCGTTTGTGCTCTTTGTTCATTAAGCCTCCTTGTCATGAAAGGGCAACAAATGAGCAACAAATAATTTGGGTCTCACTGGCAGTGCTTGTCTTCCCCTGCTCTATAACCCTACACATTATAATCTTCAGCAAGGTCAAAATCCATCCATCCATTATCACACCCGCTTAACCCTTATCAGGGTCATGGTTAGTCCCCTAACCCCTCACTGGGCGCAGGGCAGGGTGCCAATCCATTGCTGGGTGCACACACATGCATATACACACACGGATGGACAATTTAGAGTACCCAATCCACCTGACCTCCAGATCCACCTGACCTCCAGATGTTTGGAGTGTAGGAGGAAACCGGAGACCCTGGAGGAAACCCACACAGACACAGGGAGAACATGGAAATTCCGCTCAGATGGGGACTTGAACCTAAGACCTCAGAGCTGAGAGGCAAACGTTATAACCACTAAGCCACCATGCCACCCATGGTGAAAGTCACAGAAAATGGCTTGAGATACTGAAAGTACAGATGATTACATGTTCAGTTTAGCTAAAGTTACAGGAAGTTCAGGCAAATACAAATAGACTGACACATTAGAAGTACAGATGATGCCATATTTTTGATTAGGTAAGTGTGGGTACCAAACAGTTTGCAGGGAAGTTTCTCAGCCTTTTAAAATGAGGTGTAAATTAACAGTAGTGTCTCTGACTTTTGTGCTGTTGTCAACACTCAGGGCTAAATGTTCATATGTGAGAAGTTGTGATGCAGAATGTGTCAGAGCACAATTCTTGTTTTTGTTTCCCAAAAAATGCAACAGAATAAAACTCCTGTAGAACATCTGTGTTCTGACCTTCTAAGTTTACTGAAACCTTCTGCTCTGGTCAGGGCTGGTGTCCAGTACAGTTAGCTAATTTAGTTACTCAAACACCTGATTACACTCATGTACTAATTGCCAGGTTCATTGTGTGTTTTGGAGTAGGAAAACACTGGGTCTCTCACACTTATTGCAGTTTGTTTGGCAGCTTTTTTGTCTTTCTATGAATGCTTAAATCCATGAAGCTTTAATAAACTGAGTATTAATTTCAGATGCACTGCAGGAGCATATTGCAGGGATGGGATATACTTTATGTACATAATGTAAAAGAAATACTGTAATTTAACAGTAAAATGCCAGCAAATGGCAGCATTTTACTGTTATTTTACAGTACATCTTCTGTTATTTATTTTAACATTTTTACTCTCTTATATATTAACATATTTTACTGCATATTGAAGTACATGCCATCATGTCACTTTTATTTACTGTGTCTCTATTGTAATTTAACAGCATGTTACTGTTATTTACTCTGCCTCTATTGTAATGTAACAGCATGTTACTGTTATTTACTGTGTCTCTAATGTAATTTAACAGCATGTTACTGTTATTTACTGTGTCTCTATTGTAATGTAACAGCATGTTACTGTTATTTACTGTGCTTCTATTGTAATTTAACAGTATTTTACTGTTATTTACTGTGCCTCTATTGTAATGTAACAGCATGTTACTGTTATTTACTGTGCCTCTATTGTAATGTAACAGCATGTTACTGTTATTTACTGTGCCTCTATTGTAATGTAACAGCATGTTACTGTCAAAGTTCTCAATTACTTGTTATAGCTACATTGTAAATTAATAACAGATATTACTGAACTGATGAGCATAACATGTTGTTTCAATAACATCATGAACAATGTAGCACTGGTGTGAACCATGTGACAGTGATAGGGCAAAAAATAAGAGAGACTTGACTACAGCAATGGACTGGTATGCTCAGTTACTGATAACAAGTGCCTGTTTAAAAATATGTCACTGGTAAAATATGTAATAGAAAGTCAGTAATTGTGTTGCATAATTCATATGTTGTAAACTTAAGCTTGAGCTGTAAGATTTACATATTGTAATTGCATGACTTTAGAAGATATTTGATCTAATGACTCCCAAACAAAGTAAAACAAAAGCATCTGAATCACAGCAAGCAACCTTTTTAGCTGTGGTAAAATAAATGATGGCCAGTGCTTTCAAAGTATTATTTTAAATTGTGACAATTCAGTTACTAAATCAGTATTAGCATTAGCTTGCAAACTAGCCAGCTAGCTATCCAACTTACTCTATCATGCTAGGTTAGCTACGTCTGTATCCAACTTACTCTATCATGCTAGGTTAGCTACGTCTGTATGTACTTATTTATCTATTTTTTTAAATAAAAGCTACAGTCACTGGTTGTTACAACATATGAATTAGCATTAGCAAACCAGCCAGCTCTCACATTCAAGGCTAGCTAACAATTATGTAGTACTGATTTTCTTAGCTTGACAGCTAACCTGTTAATCAATTCAAAATTCCACACACAGCAAACAATGATTTATTTTACTGATACAACTTGCCTTGTTTATGATAGACCATAAGAGTAATCTTGATAACTTTTAAGAACAGGGTCATTTGAGGGTCTAAGAAACATCTTTGAGAAAATACTGTTTTGTAATGTAAAATGCATTAGCCTACTGGTGTTCTATGTCATCAATATACTGTATATAAAGCCTTGCTATTCACAGTATTGCTGTATTATAAGAAACAATGGCGTCTTAATGCAGAATTTGGCTTTATTTTTACAGAATTTTTGTTTACAGTGTATGTGTATCAATATGAAACGTTTCTATTTAGACAGCAGTAAGCACTCTTCATCATTGCTAGTATACTGTGTGGATGTGGTGTGGTGAATTGTCCCTTCTAGTCAGATTTCAGGTATTTTGGTTTTCCCCGCCAAGTGAAGATAACCTTAATCATTATGTTAGCTATGCCTTGTCTACTCTCAAAGGAAACATCTCCACCAGCGTGCAATAACACTAGACAATCACTGGAAGTTTCTTCATCTGGTTTGCGCTCTAGGCTAGTAGTCCCATGAGGTGACTCCCTAAGATAAAACCAGACTCTGTTGCACATTTAGAGTCCTGATCAGAAAACTTTGAAAACCTGGCAGGTCTTGCACACCCTACAATGGACCTAGACATAGTTACAGATAGATGGCCATTATACCATATCCAGCAGGTGCTGAAGAGTCTTCATCTGTCCATGGTGTCCATTCAAGAAGTTATTGTAGAAACATTGCAAAAAGACTGGTTGTTAGAAGGTTGGCACAAATGCTTAGGCAATTAGGCACACAGTGGAAAAGACGTTTGTTCTTCAAGATAAAGTGAATTCTGTCTTGTTAATGACCTTGGTTCTTCATCTTTCAAGAGTAAGGAGTTCTTTTTTTGGCTGGAGCAATATTCCCCCAATTAACTGGCAGGGAGACAGGAACCATATGGACTGTCAGAATAGCTGCTGTTCAGTCTTGAATGTGTCTGGAGAGGATATCTGATTCCTTTTCCTATACAGAAATCAAAACCCTGCAGCCTGTCACACTGGGTCAACCTGGAGGACAGTTTTTAAAATTAATTAAAAACTGTTGCAAGGGCAGAATGATTAGCAATGAATAAAATGTTCCTCTAAATACACCCCCTCCTCAATTCTCAATATCCCAAACCACTGCCAGGGATTCATTCTCAATTTTGGTTCCCTGCAGAGAGAAGATGCACTCTGGCAATATCCTTTTACTCCCAGATCACTGGCATCACAATGCACCATAATAACTCTAGGGAAGCATATTGATATTAATATTAGAGAAATAATCAGGGCTTTTTGTGCCATTTTACACAGAGATGATTATCAAAATGATTCATTTTGAATTTTAGTTACATTACATGGACAAAAGTATTTGGACATTTGCACATTCATTTCTTCTTTTGAAATCAGAGATATTAAAAATATTGCTTTTGCTTTTGTCTCTACTGTCTAGGGAAGGCTGTCTACTAGATTTTGGAGCATTGCTGTGAAGATTTGATTGCATTCAGTGATAAGAGTGTTAGGATATTGAATGATCACCACTTCCTCTCAGCCCTAACTCATCCCAAAAGTACTGGATGGAGCAGAGAACAGAGTTCAATGCTGGGGGACTTCTAGTGCACATATGGCATTAGACCTGGTGCAAATGGGTTCATGTTTATCAGCTCTAAGAGTCATATTCTATTGGTAGTACAACTTAAAGTAGCTGAATGCATTCATGAGAAGTGCCATCCACAAACATTTGGGCATACGGTATATTTGAAGTGTTTCCAACATCTAAAATAAAGTGTTAATTGTTTAAATTCTGATCAAAATCTCTTCATTTCATGCATGCAATGCTGCAGCTCTGGTAGTCTATATACATTTAATGCCCTGCTTTGGCTAACATTAGGTCAGGGCTTATGTTTGGAATAAGGCAGATATCTACAACTGGCACCTTTCAGATTGGGGGCTATATTTAGAGGGACATTATGTGAAAATCATTACTGACCATTCTGCCCTTGCAATGACTTTTAATTAACTCTAAAAACTCTTCGCCTGGTTGACCCAGTGTGACATTTTAGTGGATTCAGCACCTCATATGCATATTAAACACATTTCTGCAAAGATGTGAAGAGATGATTCAGTAAAAAAAAAAAATGAAGATAATATTTTCTATATTTATGTATATGACATGTGGAACATGGGGATATGACAAAAGCAGCTTCCTGTGTTGTCTCCTGCTGTGGCACGCAGAGGCATTTTCACTTTCGATAATAATAGGAATGCTCTACAACACAGGATGCTGTTTATCACTCTCAAATGTGCGACTTCTGTTAATATTTTTCATTTTTCAAAAGAGCTTAAGCCTATTTAGCTTCTTTTTTCGGAGGTGTCTGAGTGTGACACCTCACATGTGTTGGCTGTACTTACACACAGCATTTGTGAAACATCAAACATCAGCAGACATCCTAACATTTTCTAAACAGATAGACAGTGAAATTGCTTAGTCAAAGTTCATTAAATAAAAAATAAAACAAGGTCGTATCAGAATATTATGTCCTCTCTTGGTTTGGAATAAACTCATCTGGGACGACATAGATGCCAAATGACATGGTGATCCCTTGTGGCTCGTTATAGAGGTTAACTGTGCCACTGTGGTTCATTGAATGCTTGGTACCAATCACTGGAGTCTTCTGGCATCAATGGCGTGTGGGGCACCACTGTTATGTTGTTGGAAGGCACTCATTGTACGAGAACTTAGCAACTTCCAAAATGATACCAGCCTTCCAGTGGTGGCTTCTGATATGGGCAGTATAGAAATATATTCTTTTGCATATGACTGGTTCTGTGAAGCAACCAGTCACCATACAGAGGGGGCGTGGTTTATATTTTAAACTGCACCACATCCTGCGCTTTCAAAGTTGCTCAGTTTAGAGAGCTAGCTAGCATGCTAGCTAGCAGGCTGTATGCTTATTATTTCCTTGAAAATAGCCGTAACATGCTAGCGAGCAAAGTCTAGCAATAGATGGAGACTAGCAAATGCAAATTGTAAGATGCTCTAAGAACAAAATCTAATAGTTAAAAGTACCACAAGTTGCTTTAGGAGCAGAGTAGTGCCATGACAACAGAATAAAAGTCAGCTGTATATAAATGACAGAAGGTAAAAAGATGCTCTGAGAGCAGGATGTTAATGAAGTTGTGTAAACTGAAAATGGTTTGTGGGGGGCGGGGGGGCCACTGGGGCGTTGTTTGCCCAGGGCACCAAACAGGCTAGGACAGCCCCTGCCGTCTTTTTGAACATCAGTCAGTTCACATCCTTTGCCCATGATGATCTTTTTGCTAGCATGACCATACGTCCTTTTTTACCTGGACATGTCCTTTTTTTGAGACTTAAAAAACATGTCCAGGCAGAATTTCATAAACCTCCAGGTTTTTTTTTTTGTACTCAAGAAGTGTTTCATTCACAAACTAGTCTCGCCTTCCCATATTCCGTTTGGTTCGCTTGAGTGAGATGTTACGTTATATTAAATGGAGACCCAGCTGAAATCCAAGCCGGTTTCCCTTTAGGCTGCCACAAGCTCATTAATTGGCTCTGCTGTTTATTGCTAACGTGTGATTGGCCGTCGCCGCTGTCACTCCCTCAAATGGAGTCTGGACTGCAATTTGGCCGACAGTCCATTTTCACCTGTAAGTTATTAACGTGTTGAGCGTTTGTTCTGCCTGTGTCACGTCAGCTAGACGTATTTTAATATCAGCGGTTTCATATTAAAATAATTAATATTTACATTTGAGTGTGTCTGTGTGCATGTGTCTGCCAGTCTGTGATAAGCCATCTATTTACATGCCTCTAAGTGTAACTATTATCAAAATAATTCAGAATTTCTGTTTATTTTTACTAAAAAATGAGGAATAATTCAGTGTAAATAAGATCTATTGATCATACAGTCCAAACATATGTGTAACATTGGTGATAATGAGCTGAAGTGAAGTTGACTGAAAAGGATTAGTTGATAATTTTATGCTACATACTTTTAACAGTTTATTATTTATAAATAATATGTGATAATGTATTCATATTTTATTAATGATTAATATTAATTATTATTATTTTATTGTTCATAATAATGTTTAATAGTTATTATTAGTATATTATTAATAGTAACTAGTAATTATTCATAAAGTATAAATCATAATTTTTCAATATTTATTAATAATTAATAATAATAATAATATTTGTGTTCAAGCACCAAAAAAAAAATTTATTTGAACATGTAATACATTATAACACCCTCAACACCCCCTCCCCCTCGCTAAGATGACCTCTTTTTCGTCACCTCAGATCTGGTCACCGTATTTTTACACTCTGTTACAACTGACTGATGTGCTCGCTTATTTATACATGCAGCAAACGCTGTGACCTGACATCTGGAACATCCAGGTCTGAGTTCATTCCAAACCAAGACTGGTCATAATATTCTTATATGATTGTATAAGAGAATGATGTTTGTTTTCTGATTGACACACTTGTTAGTAGCAATGCAGTTTTGCGTTATAAGCCAGATTTCTTTTTTCTTTTTGGTTTTATTAACCTTGCCAAGCCTCATCGATCTGCAGGATCCACCACTACTTAGTGTTCCAGGACATCATCATTTACAAATTAAGCATTGTATAAGGTCCTTAATATCATAAATGCTAGAGGACAGAGTAGATAGATAGATATATACTTTATAAATAATATGTGATAATGTATTCATATTTTATTATATTTATATTAGATGTTGGTGTGGAGAGGCTTCACTTGTTGAAGCTCAGATAATATGCTTTGACTTTGCAGTGTTGAGAACATCTGTTCTCTCAGAAAGACGTTCTGACAGTAGAATAAATTTCTGCTCATCTTTAGCTCTCCATGGCTTCTTGTTCTGATCCAGCCCTTATTTGGTGATGTGTACATAAGGTTACACTTCTTGAGAGTATCAAAGGTGATCAGCCACAGCATGTCTTATTTGAATGTCTATTGATAGCACTTCCCAATATAGCATCAACACCTTCTTCAGTGTAAGTCATGTAACACATGCGAGAGGCAGAGTGAGAATGGTAAATAGGGCACAAATTACATTCAAATGAACATGAGTAGGTAAGTAAGTGTGGGTCCAGCTAACAGGAAAACATTCCCAGAACATTCCCAGAATGTTGTATGTAAAGTTATAATGTCCTTTTAAGAAAAGAAAAATATTTGAGAACACTGGGAAAACCAGATAATGTCCCAATTTGATAATCCCATGACCTGTATTTACATTCTAGTTTTTTTTTTATTAGATTGAAAACTGTTTGCTGTGTGAGTGAGTGGTCTACAGTATATACAGTACCAGTCAAACATTTGGACACACCTTCTAGACATTCAGTGTTTTTTCATAATTTAAAAATGTTCTGCATTGTAGATTAATACTAAAATCATCCAAACTATGAATAAACACATCTGTAATTATTTAGTAAACAAAACAGTGTTAAACAAACCAGAATATGTTTATATTTACATTCTTCACAGTAGGCACCTCTTGCTTAGATGCAGCTTTCTTGGCATTTTCTCAGTCAGCTTTATGAGGTAGTCACCTGGAATGGCTTTCAGTTAACAGCTGTGCCTTGTCAAGAGTTCATGACTTGCATTTCTTGCCTCTTAATGTGTTTGAGACATCAGTTGTGTGTCTACTTTGAAGTAAAACATGTTTTGGTTTGTTTAACACTTTTAAGTTTACTACATGATTCCTTATGTGTTCACTCAGAGTATGGATGACTTCAGTGTTAATTGACATATTTAAGAAAAACATTGAATGAGAAGGAGTGACCCCAAAGTGTCTGCTTGCTATGATTTTTTGGGGTAGCAACAGTAGTAAAATTGATGAAAATGATATGGTTATTTGTTGGCACATAGTATATCTGTCTCTATGGCTAAATCCACTCACTTAGCACAGGCACATATCAAATGACAGCATTGAAGTAAAGTAATGGTGTTTCCACTGTCGTAGATAAGTTGCAAGGTCTATATATGACATTTTATAGATATATTTGTATCTGTTCATACTTTTGTATGTGTTTAGAACACATTATGTATTCATTCTATATAATATATTCATATCCGGTTACAGTCCTAATAGTATGCAAGCCATCTAAAATTAAAAACTGCAACTGATCCAAGGGCATATATGGTTAAATATACATTACTCATATATGAGTTGTTTCAAGTAATACCCATTCATTTCTCCATAGAAAGCTGAGTCCTTGAAAAGACATGTCTTGATATGCCAACGGCGGTAATATATCCTAGGACTATAATGAAACAGCTACAGTATAGTGTCTTCCTATGCTGCTCAGCTCTCTGAATTCCATTGTTAGATCCAGTGCACTAACAGATGCAAAAAAAAAAAAATCTTTTCGGCATCCAACTGGATAGAAGTGGGATAGAATTCACAGGGGAAATTCAGCCCTCCTGTCATTTCCAATTTGGCACAATGTTCAGCAGTAGGGGACTTCATGACAGATCAGAATGCTCGGAAAGGCCATATGAGGCCTCCATACTTAATGAGTCCAGGCAGAGAATTTAATTTTCTCTCAGTAATGATCTAATTTATTACATTATGTAATTATCTGAGAGCTGTCAAACTTTATGAAATGGGCAAGCGTGACATTTTTTGAGAAATTACATAATTAGACTGTAATGTACATAGCTTACTCCAGTGGGAGAAGTTTTTTTACATCATTGCAAAAATTCTGGGCCCTCGCTTGTGCAGGTGCATCTCTGCTCATTGGGATATATGCAATGTGTCAAGATGGACGTGATTGGAATTGCTGGGATTGTGTTGGGATCAAATAATTCATCAGTTGGATAAGTTCACAAGGTGAAGGTAGTGGTGTGAAAGTCATATGAAGACCACATAAAAATTAAATGTGATGCTTCAAGGTACATCACGCTCAGTAAATTCCCAGCGGGAAGTTTCTGACTTCTATAGAGTTTGAGTTACTCCAGCGCAGATGTTATATATTTTATTCAAATTTAACTCTGGTAATATTTTGTATATCAGCACCTTTTTTGAAATGATAGAACTTCATTGACATTTAGACACAGCATTATGATAGTACATGTTGACATGGAATTGGTTCTAGAATAATTATCTCACACATACGTCTTGTAACTATCATGTAATCTCTTCTACGAGAATACTTCCAATGTGTTTCCTGTCTATGGAATTCCAATAGGTGAGCATGAAGCGCTGGAAAGCTCGTGTTAATTCCGAATTCGGAACATGACCACCTTTTCAACCAGATGAAAGCTCTCAGAGCTACTTCAATTGGAGCGGATATAAATCATTCCCTTTGATATCCCCTCCATGTCTCTCCACTATGGATTTTTCCACATAGGAGTTTCATCTTTGCCTCTGTTAGTTACATTATTTTGATAAGCAATGCCCTTTAGGGCTAATTCTTCTGATGTCTATGACATAACTCCACAACGTGACTTAAGTGAACATTGCGTGGTATATCTGTCAGCTTGTTGCCAAAAAAGAGAAATAAAAAATAACAGGTGATGCTTACTTAACAAGGTAAGGATCACACAGATTTTTGGCTCTTACATGTCGTCACTGTCAAGTGAAAAACATGTTTCTCAATTTTAAAATGGAATTGCACACAATGGAATTTGACCTCCGCATTTAACTATCCGTGCAGTGAAACACTAGGCTGTGAGAACGTGCCAAAAGCATTGGGCAGCCCTATCCACGGTGCCCAGGGAGCTTTTGGGTGTTAGGTTCCTTGCTCAAGGGTACTTCAGTCATGACTACAAGATCTGGGGATCAATCTGGTGACCTCCCAGTCACAAGACTTCCAGTCACGACTGCCCCTGATTTTGTTTTCTTCATTATTTACATACAACAGCTGTCCTTTACTTTGTATGAACACTTTATGATGAATGGACCAATAGGAGCTCTCAAAAATTCAGTTGATTAAAATGCTGTTACATGAACTTTCTTTGAAAGTTTGGTGATGCATATTTTTGGACAGTGATAAAGAACAAAACAGTCTAATACTGTCAGAATTACTATAACATCATTGTTTGAATTTCAGTCATTTGAGCTTAGAACAAAATGGTTTGAATGTGTTTTTCTATTATCAAATTTATACTAGTGCGTCTCCAAAAATGTGAATATTATGAAAAGGTTTGTGTTCATAATTTACTTCAAAAATAAATATATTTTGATATTTTACACATTAAACTTTTCAAGCCACATTTCAACACATTTCAAGCCTTTTTGTTTTAATGTTGATACTGTTTGAATTAGTAATTCACTCAAACTCTAAATTTGTTATTATTATTATTTTTTTTTTTTTTTGCCTATTTTTTTCCCCTTTCCAATGTTAACCATCTCATCCGCTAGGGGGCTCTGCCCATCACTTTGCACTGTCTCTGACTCTAGGAGGGTGAAGACATGCATACGCCTCCTCTGCTGCGTACAATACAGCCACCGCCTCTTTTCAAACTAGCATTTTTTTATACACCTTCACTAGGGAGCCAACATGCTTGGAGGAAAGTGCAGGGTTCCCAGCTCGGAGACACCTGAGCCAGCAAACATTGCAAGTGATTGTGAGTGATAGGGAGAGTGAGAGCCCCATCTACCCACCCAGAGAGAGCACAGCACGACACATTAACTTTTTCACAGAATTCAGTTTTTGATGTAACACTATAACATCTACATTTGTTTGTCCTTGTCATTATATTTTATTAAAGAGCATCTTCTTATCAGAATAGAGGTTCCCCTTACACACGCATTGCACATTACGATGACATGATGTTTTTGCCGTTTTTAATGAAAAATTTCACTTTGTTATGATTTTTTGTTATCCAAGTAAAGCTTCTAATCTTGAGAGCATGCTGTGCGCGATTAGCTGGTGCTTTCGCCTGTTGTGTGGTTGAGGTCTAAGTGAGTAAAAGGAGTGTGCTGATTGTGAAGCGTCCTTGGGTTTGAGAAAGGCGCTATATAAGTGTAGCGTTCATTCAATCATTCATCTCTGGTCCTGCAGATCCACTACAATCTGCAGTTACACATTTCCACTACACAGGTACAAAGTCCTAGTGCATCTCCAAAAATTTGAAATAGAATATCATGAGAAGGTTCATTTTTATTGATAATTTAATAAAAAAATAATTGTAAACTGTCATATATTTTATATTCTTTACACATAACGTGACATATTTCAAAGCTTTTTTTGTTTTGATGTTAATACTGTTAATAATAATTTACTCAAACTCCAAATTAAATATTAAGATCAACCAATTTAGCCAATGTGATTTTTCACACAACAGAATTTGACCTCCGTATTTAACCCATTCGTGCAGTGAAACACACACACACACTAGTCTGTGAGAATTTGTGTCCGAAGCGGTGGCCAGCCCTTATCCACTGGTGCCCGGGGAGCAGTTGAGGGGTTAGGTGCCTTGCTCAAGGGCACTTCAGTCATGTCCTGTCTGGGGATCAAACCAGCGACCTTCTGGTCACAAGACCAGATCCTTACCACTAGGCTGCCCAATATTCTAATAAACTGAGATTTCTGTATCAATCATACTGATCAACAATAACAAAACAAGACTTGAAATGTCACTTTATGTGTAATGAACATAAAATATAAGTTCTAATATGATAGAACACAGTGATTACATTAATAATCCATTTGTTTCCATAGCTGCATCCAGACATTTCCATTGAACATGAAATATCACAAATTAGAATTGCGAATAAAAATTTGCTTAATAGAAACACGACAATTTAGAAAAATCTCACGTTTTTTGATAAAAGTCTTTTGCGCTAAGATGAGGTGGTTTTTCATTCGTATCGAAATTGGTTTATATCGCAAAAGTGTAATGGAAACACTCGAACGGACTTTTTTCACATTAAGGGAGTCACGTGATCAACAACCGGACTTTCTATTGGTGAAAAAGATGACGAAGAAGAAGACAACAACAGAAAGTGCGAGGATGAAAATGACGCGGCATATTTGGAGTAACAAGGAGAATCAATGTGCAGCTGGCTCCACTGGAGATCTCACAGCATCGCAAAGTTCATTAAAAGTTGAGTGTGTCATTCTAAAATGTTGAATCCACAGCTCTTCTGTAAAATCATCGACTACAGTT